>BSBK01002737.1:567500-857500 GCA_027943335.1 Chamaecyparis obtusa | reverse complement strand
CTATTATTGCTTCATATTTGTTGTTGTATTGATCAAAATTAGAAGTTAACTTTGGCCAATTTTAGCAAGTGGCAATTATACATGCACTACATATAAAGTGCCAAAATCATCTTCTTTTTTTTGTGGGGAGGGGGGGGTGGGGGGTCTTTGACTCGTTGCATTTTTGGGGGTGCATTGATTTGTTGATCTCATTTTGTATCATGCGAGAAGTTCATCATGGATAAAATCATAGAATATAAAATTCATCCGGCAGTTGTGCATTTAACTAGGGATAATTATGAGCCATGGGCAAAAGGTATCATCACATATTGTAGATGGTTGAAGATTTTGCCTCATCTTTATGGACTCATTTTCATGACAACTTCTCAATGGAAACAAGTAGCTTGGTGTGAAAAGGATAGAGATATCACTGGATTAATACATTACATCATCTCTTCTTTTCCTGAAGTCAAATCCAAGCTTAATGATATTGAGTGCTCAAGAACATATTGCACCATTATTTGGGAACATTTTAGAGATCCTCATGTTCCTCCATTCCCAAAAGATCTAGCCACATATTTTCTTATTCCACCTGATGATACAAATAATATTCCTTATGATGAGCCTACTTTAAGGCAGATTGCACATCTTGCAAGACTTGAGTCTTGTGAAGAGTTGAAGGATTAATGCAAAGATGATAAAGCTACTTCTACTTCTCCAGTTGAGATAACTCATATTGTTTCTCCTGATGTTTCTTCTACTACTACAACCATAGTTCCTTGTGATTCAGTATAGTAGGATATTCCTTGTCTTATACTTACAGTTCCTTGGGATGACTTCTTGACAGATATTGTAGGCTTATTTATGGAGTCCTACATTGAGGATTTGGGAGACATCATTGATGAAATTTATCTTCTCTTTGTTGAGGATGATCCTTCTTCATTTGTTGCGAGGGCACACTCTAACCCTCATCATTCTTGCAATGCCCCGCCAGGGAACCTAGGAGAAATTAACCTAAACATGCTACTAAGTTTACAAAATAATTTTTACTTAAGAATTTACACAACAACAATGAATAATAATGTGGAAGAAATATAATATAATTACAAACTCAAACATATGAGTATATATATTACAAATCTCAAGGGTTCCTTGACATAAATTACATAAATATTAATTAATTTACTTAATACAACAACCATACAAAGTCCCTACATAACGTGAATAGGTACATCATCATATACATGAAATCCAAATACAACTAATACCATGAGGTATACATGATAACACACATCTAATGCACATGTTGTAGGGTATGTAACATAATCCAATATAAAGTACAATATGATATCTCCAAAATAACTGATACAATGGTACAAGAACATAATATAAGAAATATGTGAATACATCTCCAACAATGATGAACAAGAAGGTACAACTACTACAAGGATCATCTAGCACTGGTACATGAACGTCAGAATCTCAAATGGTAAAAGAATCACTACCACCTGACCTCGTGGAACCTAAATGGTCCACTCTCACCATGTTGAGGAGATAACAACAGCCCCACTCAGATAACAAACACCAAAATCAATCATAGTCTAAACTAAGAAAGGGATCCTGAAAGATTTCTATCTTAAAAGGTACAATAGTATAACAAAGGTAAAACATACTCAACCAGAGGCAACCAACACATGTAGGAAACCTAAGATGCATATAGGGAAATTTCATCACATGAGCCAACTCTAGAGTTATCCTAGTAGTCTCTCAAGATCTTGGTGCCCTAGTGACAGTAATCATCTCATACAGAGGAGGTACTAACTATACTATATCCAAGCCCACATAGGAAGAAAGCATCATCTCACAAACCATCCTACCCTGTACTAGTGCTCAAGGCATGGGTGAGGAACACATACATCTTATTAATATTTCTATACTAGTAGATTTTATTACATTATCACTTTATTAAGTCACTTGCAATAAGTTATCCGGGAAGCCACTTGTGGGCCCCGACACCTACTTCAAGCCACTCCCCACCTATACACTTAGTTAACCTACATAGGCCCACAAACTAGATAACAATAGAATGGTAAAAATAATCCTAAAATTAGCTCCATAATATAATAGGAACACATTGGTTCTTACATAACCATAATATCATAACAACACTCTCAAAGTGTCCTTAAAATCATAAGCTTCAATAAAATAAGGTTGGCAATAGAGATCGAGACCATATTTCCCCATGTGAAATATGTAACCCAAACACAACCATATAGGACAACCTTCATACCACATGATAAAATTACAAGGTGACCACATATCATATAAAATATTAATTCAAAATTAAGATTAAAATAACGATTACAAAAATTAATTGGCACATTCAAAAAATACGCCAAAGCCTCTGGTATACAATTTCCAAAACCAACATAGTTCCCCAATTACAATCAATCAAAGTCTCAAAACATGCAAAAGTACCCAAAACCAATTTATAAATTCCAGTTGACTAAAGCAATCATCTTGTTAACTAAAGTCCATTTGACTACAAAAGTGTTCATATAAATGTCTCATACATAACTATCTATTTAAAATAAAATCTCATGCATATATACTTTTTAAATAAGTATTTAACTAAAATCTCCATGCATATCAAAACACCATGTATTTAATAATAAAATAATTATTAATATGATTTAGAACAATAGAGAGGGGGGGGGGGGTGAATCAATTGTTCTCGGGTCCTGATGTATAAAACAAACTTAAAAACTTTTCCTTAAATCAAATCCAATAACCAAAACAAACTCGGTCATCACTGATTCAACAATAGAAACATATAACAATGCAGTCCACTACCTAGCTGTAACTTAACTTGTAAAACACAAAAATGTTCAAACCAAAACATTCACACAAGTATTAACACCAAGATTTATAGTAGAAACCCAATTTGGGAAAAACCACTTTGTAACATGCTACTATTATTTTCACTCTTCTGAAGTGAGCTCGGTTAAAAGCCAACACTATCAAAGGTTACAATACACACTGTCAGGTGTGACCCGGTTAAAGGATTAAAGGATTTCAATCACCCTGTTAAAAGTGAGCCTTGTCATAGGACTTACATACTTCCATTAGAATGCAACCTTGTTCAAAGGATTTAACATATGACTGTTAGGTCAACCTTTGTTAAAAGAATTTTGACTGTTACAATGGTTAGAAAGTAGCAGCAATATTTATCTGAAAAATATACAACTCACTTTGCCAATATCAGATCCAATTCTGTACACTAATGTTGGTTTACTGACTTTGAAACTTTTCCATCTCCATCTTTGATCTGCTCAAAACTTTTCTTCAAGTGACCGCCACAATTCTCCTTCAGCCTTTTCTGCTTATACAGTCAATAAAACTTTACTAATCTTCCAGCATTCTCTTTTTCACCCCATGCACTTGCATATCCAAATGCTCAGGTTCCGTTTAATACTTTCTTCAATTAGGTTAACTCATCTTATGCCGCTCAATCTCATTCGTAGATCTTAGGGTTAGGTCAAATCCATTGAATCTACCTACTTCATGTTCTTCGGCTCCTTTTCTAGAATCATCTCAAATCACTTAAAGATTTACAATAAAATGTTTTACAGTGCATTTAATATTTTCAAACAATCAATAAATAATGTCAACACGTTTTACATAATCCAAGAATTCAACAATGTCGGCTCCAAAACTAAATTCTCTTCAAATATAAAAATGATGATGCTCAGTCAATACTGTGATTAACTACTTGGTCTTCATGTAGAAAGCTCGGTCATTACTAGAAATGTTCCCTCAACTTATACTGTATTCCTCAACAATTAACTGTTGTTCAGTCGACACTAGAATTTTTCTCGGCATACACTGACTCGATCGACACTAACATTACTCGGCTTAAACATGATTTCTCCATTCTTTGCTCGATCAAGCCTACCAGTTTAGTCTTCAGTCTTACTAAGATAAACAATACATTGTCTCATCATTGTACAACATAGTCAAGTACACTTTATAGTATCAAGATAACTCAACATTTCCCTAGGTGCTATTGTTACCAACCTTGCCTATCCCCTTAGCAACACTCAAATAGATATAGTACTTTCCTAGGTAGCAACAGTCTTACCAATTAAGGTTTGGCATCAATGACAATACAACAATTGTTTCAATTGCAATTTCCAATATATATATATATATATATATATATATATATATATATATATATATATATATATATATATATATATTTACAACATATATATATTTTAAAAGTAAAGGCTAAATTTTCAATCAATCATAGAATAGATATACATATACATTTTTTGTTTGTTCCATAGACAAACCGAAAGCTTCAATTGCAAAGATCAATCTGGGTATATTCTAAAATTCATTTTTTTAATTTTATTTGCTACTTTCTTTCAAACCCTGTTTAGATCCACATTTCCTAAAATAAATACTATAGATTTTTAACCTAGGGTTTCCTGGCAAAGTTTTCTTTCACAGAATTTGACATCCAACAATATTCTAAATTTTAGCAAAACTATTAATTTTAAACCCTAATTGAATTTAAAACAAAAATTGAATTAATAATTACATACACACACCCATTTTCTTACAAACATTTTTGTAGAATTTTGACATGAAAAGAAATCACAAAACAACCAAAATATCCATATCTAACAGGCACGAAGAAGACAATATTTCAAAAATGCCAAAATTACACTACAGGGGTTTCTAAATCCTACCTCAAATCGCCAAATGAATAAATGTGGCGAAGACTAGAAACGAAGACAATCCAAGCTTTCACAGAAAATTTCTCCAAGTTGAATCCTTCACCAAAATTCTCCAAACCTGTGTGTTGAGAATAATGGCCAAGCTTTTCCAATATAGGAATTGAGTTCCACGTGCAAAGTTTGGAACTCAACTCAACTCAACAACCTTGTTTTCATCAACTCCATAATTCCCTCAATTTTATTTTTTAAGTCAAGTATATTCCTTCCTTGTTTTTGTCAACTCACTTAACTCTTAATTTACTAATTCTTTTTATTTATTTCAATTTGATTTGTGCAACTAAATTGTATTTAAGTTAAATTAAATAATAGCATTTAGTCTAATGTTTTTGAATAAGGTAAACATAGGTTTTGAATGGAACTCGAAACCATTTACATCATAGCAAAAAGATAAAGCATTAAAGTTTTTCAAAATGATACGCCTGCTAGAAAGAATAGAGCAGGAACCAAAAAAACACTAGATATGAAAATAAAAGCAAAGAAAATAGATCTAGCAACACTACCAGC
Organism: Chamaecyparis obtusa; assembly: GCA_027943335.1. Taxonomy (NCBI): domain Eukaryota; kingdom Viridiplantae; phylum Streptophyta; class Pinopsida; order Cupressales; family Cupressaceae; genus Chamaecyparis; species Chamaecyparis obtusa. The sequence goes on along the minus strand of BSBK01002737.1, from coordinate 852,209 downwards.
AACACCCAGCAATGAACATGACAAAATTAATTGCTTATCATTTTTTCCACCTTCATCTTCATCTCCTCCATCTTCTAGATAGAATTTTTCAAGTCCTTCAGCTCCTTAGGCTTCTCAGGGATCTTCCTCTGAATACGCCCTCCGATTCTAGTACATGGGCCTGCATTCCCAACACTGTCATCAATAGTAATGGTCATGTTTTCCAGCTGATTTTTCTTCGAGTAGTTGTGAAGCATATTCAGGTTGATGACAACCACATTGAGCCCTTCATTGTTGTGGTTTAGGACTTCATTAATCATTTTCCCATTGTTGCTAACTTTGACCTTAATTTCCTTCACCTTGTTGTCAACAATTTTGTTGATCTCGACAGTTATCTCCTCCTTCCAGCTTTTATTGTTTACCTTATCCAGAATCTTGTTCTCCAGCTTCTCTAGCTTCATATTCAGGGTTTATGTAGTTTTCTCCAGAGAATGAAGATGGAGCTTAATCTCCTGGATCTCATGATTGGTCCAATCCTAAGGAATACTCTAACCTTCATCTTTGTTACCTTTGTCCATGATCATAGCATCCTCCAGGGGAGCAGTAAAATCATCTTCTTGGCTTTTTTCCTCCTCAGTGGCATTCTAATCGGTATTAGCACCTAAATCTTTTTGTTCCTCCTCTTTTTCATCAATGACAGTGGAGTTATGGCTAGTCTCAATTTTCTCTTCATCATGCCCCTCCAGAGAGCCCAAAGAGTCCGCCTTAAGGGGTTCCCCATCATCTTTACTAGCCAAGTCTAGCCTTTCCTCATTATCCAAGTGGGCATCATTTTTTTCCCCTTCAGTAGGGGGGTCCAAGGCTTCATTCTTATCATCCTCAGTAGGGGAAACTTGGGCTTCATCTTCCTCCTCCTCAGCCCTTTCCTCTTCTTTTTCATCCATCTCTTCTTCTTTCTCCTCTTCAGCCCCTTCCTCACCCTTTTCATCATCATGGTAGTCCCCATCTTTCCCCTCATCCTCTTCCTCCTTATCATCCTCAGTTATGACAATCCTATCCTCTTCCTGCTCAGTGTTACCAGGAACCATATCCACATTTTCTTCCTTGTCATTTCCCATTTGTAAAGAGTTAGGGCTTTTTTCCTTAGTATCATCTTTGCTACTATCGGAGCTCTTTACTTTCTTTTTCTCCCTCTTTTTACCATCTTCTTTCCTACAGTCAGAGACATTTTCCTTATTTTTCTTTCTCTTTTTGTTGGATTCGGTCTTACTATCCCCCTCAATAGTCTTTAAAGTTTTACCTTTGACCCTTTTAGGAATAGGGTCTGGGATGATATCTCTGACATAGTCAGAAATAAGGAGGATCAACCCCTCATGTAACACAGGGTTATTTAGCTTTTTCCTATGCTTGGTGATGCTACTACTGAGGGAGCTCAAAAGAAAATATGGGAAGGAAATCCTCTTGTTATGCCTGAAGTGGCTAACCAAGATGAAATGCAGGTTGTAGATTTTGGAATAACACCCATCAAGCGTGAAATACTCTATCATTACTTTCAACATTTTGGCCTAGAAATCCTTAATCTTGGTGATATCAACATAGTTCCCCTTCCCTTTAGTCATGAGGGCCTTTTCATCAACAATTTTAGGGAATAGGTTAAAAGCTACAGAACCTAGCCTATGGTTACCTCTAAGGAAATGGGTTCCCTCTAGGGGTAAGCTTGTTATCTCAGCCATAAGATTAAGAGTAAGGGTAAAAGATTTACCCCAGAAATTTACTTTCCCTCTAACCCAGCCCTCAGTGAATAAGGAAGTCACCTATTTGTCATAGCCATGGAGCTTCTCAATATACTAAAAGACCCCACCCTTTTTCAGCTTCTTCCAAATTTTCCTGTCTTGCCTCCATTTGTCATAGTCAGCCAGCTCCTCTCTTCTTAGACCACCTCCCATTTTGTGTTTTCTGCTACTGTCCTGGCTCGGCTCCTTGCTACTAATCTTCTTCTTACTTCGATGATTTCTTATGATGTTGTGCTTATTAGAATTAACCCAGGCACCATAGATCATTAAAACCAGAATTATTATCCCACACTTCACATTACATGCAGCCTTCCTCGAGAATTGTTTCATCCTTGTCATCATAATATTAAGTGGCATGCCCTTCATTGTGATTAATTTTATTCAATGTGATTAGACTCATGATCTCGGAGTTAAGATTCCCTTCCCCTCTCCAAGATTTGATGATGGCACTTTGGGTACCATCATTAGCCAGCATGTCCGTCGACTTATTAACTTCACAGTAAATATGGGTAATGTGGCACTCTTCAAAGGTGGTGAGCAACATTTTGATTTTCATTATTGTATGGGCTATAGTCGAGGAGCACTCCGCTTTCCCTTTTATACAGTTGACAATATTGAGGGAGTCACCCTCAAGCCAAAGTTTCATGCAGCCCATATCTTTGGCCAGAGTAACCATAAAAAGCACCACCTCAGCCTCCACCACATGGTTAGTTTGAGTTCCCAGTGGAACCGCTATAGCCCCTAGGTAATTTCTAGTCCAGTCTCTTATGAGGCCTCCCCCTCTAGCTCTTCCAGGGTTTCCTCTAGTAGAACCATCAAAATTCCCTTTTGACCAACCTTAGGGAGGAGCATACCATATAACATTGTCTCTAGGATTCAATTCATTTTTGTTCTTCAATTTCTCCAAAGAAATAGATATATCCTTCTGAAGGCTAGGACTCTAGGAGTTACAATCCTTTCTACCACTGCTTCTATAGTTCTCCATTAAACATCTAGTGACAGAGTTAGCAATCAAGAGGGGAGTAGCTTTTTTGTCTTTGAAAATTTTGTTGTTCCTCTCCTTCCAAATTTGCCAAGTAAAATGAGGAAAAACAAGTTTCCAGAGGATCCTAGCATTTTTATCATAAAAAGGGCTCTGCCACTGCTAGAAAAAGTCTTGGTTATTTTGAGGTTTGACCCACTTTAGATTCAGAGATAGAGTAATAGTGTCCCAAACTTCTCTAGCAAAGGGGTAGTGTATCATTAGATGATTGCATGACTCAGCTGCCTCACAGCACATGATACATCTATTTGGCATTTGGAAGCCTCTTTTCATAAGGTTATCCATAGTTAGGATTTTATTATGTACAAGCAACCAAAAACATATGTTGATTTTAGGGGTAAGATCTTTATTCCATACCTAAGCACAAAAAGGTGGATCTTCAGAGGGAATGAGAAGAGCCAAAGCAAAAGCAATAGAGAATTTACCAGAGATAGTAGGCCCCCATATCAGTTCATCACACTCATTATCTCTAATAAACCAGTTATTCAACTGTTTATTAACCTCTTTAAGTCTAATGTCCCTCAACCCCAAGTCAATCCATTCTTCATTTATCCAGTAGTCACTCACAAGGACTCTAATAGAATCTTTGCATTCCTGAATCACAGAGCTCCACTCCTTAATCTCTATGAGGGGCTTGTCCAAGATCCATTTATCATCCCAGAAGAGGATTTTCTTGCCATTTCCTAGCTTCCATCTATCCCCTTTACTGATAAGTTTCCTTCCCTTACTTATACTATTCCAAATAAACGACCCCTAGATGACATTAAAGGAGTGGAGGGTGCTATCTAAAGAAGTGAGGTGGTATTTACTTTTGATAATTGTGTTCATTCTTTCCCTTCTTCAAAGATCCTTCAACATTGTTTCGCTAGAAGAGCGTTATTGGTAATAGAGATATTTATGATGCCCAGACCCCACAACTTCTTAGGCTTACAAACCTTCTCCCAAGCCACCAGGCTAAGTCTCTTCTCTTCCACACTAGTCCAAAGGAATTTTTTGGGGATTTTTTCAATAAGATCCTTATACTTCAGAGGGATTTTGAAAAGACTAAGAGCGTAAACTGGGAGATTTTGAAGAGTAGCCTTTAACAATTGAACTTTTCCAGCTTGACTAAGAATCGCACCTTTCCAGCCCACCAGTTTATTATGGAATCTATCAAGAATTCCATTCCAAAAATTAGCCTCTGATTTTGAACACAGTGATAGCCCTAAATAGGGAGCAGGAAGCTTTCATATCTTACACCCAAGGATGGAAGAGATTTTGTTCATTCTAGCTTCGAGAGTGTTGAAGAAATATAGGAAGCTTTTTTGCCAGTTTATGAGTTGACCAGTTGCATTGGAGTAGATATTTAGAGCTTTTTTTATGTTCCTCACCTCTTTAACTATAGATTCCCTCATGAGAATCATGTCCTCAACAAGTTTTTCATGAGAACATTTTGTATCCATTGAAGAAGGTTGCAAGCTAGAAATCAGCCCTTGATTAACTTGATTTTTGATGTATCTCCCAAGGCTTTCAGCCATAATAGCGAAGAGGATTCGGGATATAGGGTCTCCTTGTCTCAACCCCCTAGAAGGTCTAAAGAACATAGATGAACCACCATTTATAATCATAGAAGAGGACATCGTAGTAACCAGTTGCATGATAAGTTTGATCACTCCTTCATCAAAACCAAAAGCCTGAAGAATTTTGGAGAGCAGCTCCCAATCCACTCTATCATAGGCTTTGGATAAGTCAAGCTTCATCAGGAAGCCCTATTTCCCTGATTTCTCTAGAGAGTGAATATTCTTGTGAACCACCATAATAGTGTCTAGAATTTGTCTCCCTGGGACAAAGCCATTCTACTGCTACAATATGAGGCAAGGGAGAATCTGTAAAAGTCTAGAAGTAAGGATCTTTGACATAATTTTATACAAAGAATTACAGAGGCTAATAGGTCTAAAGTTGTCCATTGTATTAGCTCCCTATTTTTTTTGGATAAGGGCTATAAAAGTTGAATTGAGTTCTTTGAGAATTGATTTAGCTCCATAAAATTATTTCACTGCTCTGCACACATCTTCCCCATTGATGTTCCAGAAGTTTTGGAAAAAGAACATTTGAAATCCATCTAGACTAGGTGACTTTTCTCCTTCAAAAGAAAGAATAGCCCTTTTAATTTCATCATCCTTTGGGATAGATTTAAGATGCTCATTATCCTTAGATTCCATGAGAGAGGGAATGGAATTCAGCAGGGATAGTTGATTTTCTTGGTTTAGCTCTTGCTCTTTGGAAAGTAGAGAAGAAAAGTAGCCCACATTTCTCTTCTTATGTCCTCCTCTTTTGTAATAGTACCTCTAGAAGTGACAAGAGATTTGATTCTATTCATAGCTTTGTGCTTCATTATGATTAGGTGGAAAATTCTAGTATTCTTGTCTCCCGCTTTCAACCAAAGGGATCTAGATCTCTGTCTCTAGAAGGTTTCTTCTTTCGAGATGACATTGTGATCAACAAGAATAAGGTTTTCCTCTCTTCGACTTTCTTCAATCATCCCAAAGGTTTGAATTTTATCTTGAACTTATTTTAATTCAATTTGGATCTTGTTTTTAGATTGGAATATATCACCAAAGACATCCTTATTCCACTGTTTAACTCTCACTTTGATATTCGCCATTTCTTTTGCCACCTGGTACATAGCTTTCCCTTCCACTTTAATGTTCCACCATTCCCTGATTCTATTTTTGAAGTCTGGATGAGCTAGCCACATTTTTTCAAGTCTAAAGGGGGGGTGACCTTTCCCACTGAAGGAACTAGCAAGAAAGGAAATAGGGTAGTGATCCGAACCAATACGATTAAGAGATGAAAGAGAGCAAGAAAACTTAGCAAGCCAATCCTGAGAAAGCGGAACCCTATCAAGCTTAACCTAGATGAAGTCAGCTCCCACTCTCTGGTTAGACCAAGTATAATCAATACCTTCAAGATCAACATCCAACAAGCCTTCATTACTTATAAATTCCATAAGGTCCATTATACTTTCCACTTGAGTGTTGTTTCCACCTTTTTTTTCCATTTCTTTCAAAGGAGTGTTAAAATCTCCCATCATGATCCAATTATCATCTAGAAAATCTTTCCTGAGCTCATGAAATTTTTTCCAAAGTTTAAGTCTACCTGATTTAGTATTAGGGGCATACACATTTATCAGAGACCAAGCAAAGTTTTCCTTAATACTGCTAACTTTGATAGCCAGGAAGTGTTTATCCTCTCTCAAAAGGGAGCAGTGAAAACACTTAGAATTCTAGTAAGTAGTCAGACCACCAGAAGCCCCTTCCGAGTCACTACCTAGCTTCTCACCATTCTTCAACAAATTGATTTTAGCTATTTTTTCTTTCACCATTTTAGTTTCTTTAATTAACAAAATGTCAGGATTTGAATCTGTAACTAAGTTCCTAACAATATCTTGTTTATGAGGACTATTGAGACCTTGAATGTTCCAAGATAGAATCTTCATTTAAATTTTGGAGGGTAGACCTGATCAATGGTGAGCTATCTTCCATTGACTATGTTCTATTTTGCTTTCAGCTCCCTCTGCTCTTTTTCAGAACCTCTTCCCCTCTCTCTCTTGGGTGTTCTGGTATCCACCTTTTGTTGTTGACCTCTAGTTTGGACTCCTCCAGCTTTGATTTGTCCTCCCTTCTTGCTAGATTTTGATGTCGAGCATCCTATTGAATCCCTAGAGTTGTTTCTTCCAGCTAAGGGGGTCTAGTTTTTGTTGGTTTCCATCTAGTGGCCAAGCCCTTTTCCTAGTAGAGATTTTTCTTCTTGACTTGTATCCAAGGGCTCTTATTTTGCTCAACTTCTACTGTTTCAGAGTCCTCAAATTGACCTTTGAGTTGCTCCTACCTATCACCAGATTCAGGAGGTATAGCATTCGAAGCTTCGTTGTTGTAATGTTCTTTCTCTTTCATATCCTTTTTATCTTTTCCTAATTATAGATGACCCGGCTGGGGGTTTCTCCCTTTTGGGGATTCCAGACTATCTTCCACCCTTGATATCACCTGGGGATCTATTTCATTTGAGAGAACAAAGGTCTCCTCAGGATAAATAGTCTCATTATCCTGCATGTTGGTATTCACAATAGGAACCATTGATTCCTTCTGTATTTCTGTATCTTCTTTCTCCTTTAGAGGAGCTTCCTGCATCTCCTCTGAGTTAGGGCTAGGGGTTTTTTGAGCAGGGGGATTTTGAGTTTCTCCTTTCTTCCTCCACTCCCATTTCTTTGAGGTCTTTGACTCCTGATCTTTTTTCTTTGCTGCGATCTTCAGAGGACAATGTTTGGCCCAGTGACCAGCCTTTCTGTAGGTAACACAGACAAAAGGGGTTGCCTCATATTCTATTTCTTGTCTCCACTTACCAACTTTTGAGTTAAGGGTAATAACTTGGGGTTGCCCGCATTTAGTCTAATGTTATTTTCTACATGTTATTTTATTTTCAATTAATAAATTACCTTTTATTTGAAAACATTGAATTTTATAGTTAATTAAACTTTAAAAGGAATGTATTTAATTAATCTTCATTAATTGAATACTTGTATTTCCACAATAAGCCTTTTAATTAAATCCTTAAATTTAATAAATGTATTCTAATTAATTTTTATTAATTAAATACTCTCGCATTTAAATAGCTAAAAATAGCAAATATAATTTATTTAAATTATACAATTAATCTAAATAAATTATCTAATTATGACAAACATATCAATCAACCAGAAATCAACTGAACCATCAAAACCATAACCATGCTCAAGGGAAAGACTATAAACTCATGTTACCTGGACGAATACGAGAAGGGTAAAATATCATAATCTTGTCCACTATTTTAGGACAATAGAATGGTTTAGGTTGGGATTTGGATCTAAACATTATCTCCCCTATAAATTACCATTGAGACTTATGATAGGGCATGCTCATCCTAACAATTCAGGGAATTCAATGCCCAATACCTACAAACCTACAGAAAAGACCAACATGTGTACACACACACACACACACACACACACACACACACACACACACACACACACACACACACACACACACACACACACACACACACATATATATATATATATATATATATATATATATATATATATATATATATCTACACACACACACACAAATATATATATATATATATATATATATATATATATATATATATATATATATATAAAGCAATGGTGGGGATCAGGACATTGTGTGGATCCTGCAAGTAGGTAACTACAACTTCATCCCTCAACCATATCAAACATGTCAAACAAGAAAGTAAAAGCATACATGATAACATACACATGCAGGTATGGGGTAAGTATAATCATAACCATGAACATCATTTTAAACATGTAAATCATAACATCATCTAACTGTAAATATATAATATCCATAATTATTCAATCATCAAATCACCATGTAATGTCATACATCCAAAACCACATAATAACTGAAATAATCAATGTACATATAAAAGTGGCCTAAAAGAGTTTGGCAATATAAAACTAAAAAGAAAACTATGGGTGGGCACTACAGAGCATGTACATACATGTATAAATATATAATAGACAATGACAGGGATCGATCGATCATGTCGATCTCACAAGAAAGTAACTACAACTTCGTCCTTTAACCACTTCAGGCACATCAAACATAAAAGTAAAACATACACACTAACCATACACATGTGCAAGTATGGGGTCAACAAAACCATAAATATAAATAACATCAAATCTATCTGAGGATCTAATACACACATGAAAAGTAGCCTAAAAGAGTCTAGCCAATTAAATTGAAAAGTAAACTATTGGAGGGGTATTACAATTCTTCACTTGATCATTCTTTCAAGTTTTACATGATTGTGTATTCTTTGATACATCATTTGGAGGAGGTTTGTTTCACTTCAGAGAAGACATTTGAGTCTTTGGAGATTGGCTTTCATGAGTCTCAAACTTCACTTGAGATGTCACATTATATGGTTCAGGTTGATCATACTCATGCGTTGGAGATTCCTATTCAGTTTCTGGAGACATCATACATTTTGAGGAATCTTCTAAGAGATTAGGGAGGATTCATTGATACACCTATGACATTATTTCTTCCTAAGGGGAGGAACATCCTTTAGTTTTCTTTGTGTAATTTCTACATTGATCTAGGAGAATCTACCATTGGTGTACATTCTACATTGGGGGGGGGTGGGGGGGGGGGTACTTTGTCTCTCTTCTTACTTCCTAATTTGAGGAGACATCCTTCTCTTTGGAGTTTGATCCAAATTATTACATGGATTAGTTACCATTGGTTCCTTGTTTGTCACTTTCTTCTAGATTGGGCTTGATCCCAATTGGTTAGTGGCATCTTCATCAACCAAGGACATGGTGACACATGAGAACACTTCAGAGACATCATACTTCATTTTGATTCCCCTTCCTTCTTCCTATCCACAATGGGAATCATTCTTGCATTTGTACTTGGTCTTCTTCTTCTTAAGGCGAGAAATGTTGTTTGTACGTATTGGACTATATTTTGCATTCAAGCACCCGACATTCTTGTAGGAGATCATTCATTAAGGGGGGGATATCATGTGTCTCCTTGTTTTCTTCCTATGGAGGGATTCTTGATTATATATACATGATGCATGTTGTAATGGGGTGGAGGGTCTTGATTACTCCATCCATCCATACATCTTGTTTTCTTTTCATCTCTATTTTTGGGGGAGGATTTAATCCCATGAGGTTTTTTCTCTTTCTTCACTTTATGAGATATTGCATTGCTTTTGCATATTGTACATGGGCACCTACCATGGCCTAGTAACTGAGACCCATCTTACATTTTCATCTATCTTTGTGAGCTTAAGTGCATTCCCCTAAGTTGCACTTAAGGGGGGGTGTTGGTGTAATTAAATATTCATTAATTACACTTTTCTTAAGTTTACATAGGATAATGCATTTGCAAATTAGTTTTCATGTAGACACATAGGAGTTTACATTTCATTTTAGCACATAGTGTAGGAAAATTCCTCTTGAGGTGGAATTAGTTGTTATCTTATTTCACTTTATGTGTAAGATCCACATTTAGTGCTCTTATCACATTATCATCCTCTCATTGTTGCACATATTTTCACATACTTTGTTGTACAATGGAGGATGATCCACCTCTGGTGGACATGTGATTATACCTGGTGTGATTGTGTTGGAAAGTATTAGGTAAGGTATTGAGAGGGGGTTTGAATCAGTACCACATAGATTTCACACTTATTCAACTTTCTAAGCATAAATCGATAACCAGTAAATTACTTATACTGATAATTGTCTTGTCTTTTACCGATAGCTTCAGTAATGTTCAACTAATAACTGGTAACATGTAAATTAAACATACAACACATAAAAATTCAAATACTTAACACAATATTTTGGTGTCGTAGAAAACCCTTGGTCAGAGGGAAAAATTGTGTTGGGGATGATACCGACAACTCATCGGTGCAATAATAAGGTTCTCTATTGGGAGATTAAATAAATGTCATCTTCTAAATGACTTCACCCTGTTATGAGTGACTAATACCATGTTAGGAGTATTGAAAATCCAGTTAAAGACTACTCTATTAAGAGATTTTATCCCACTTATGCAATGTTCACCCGGTTAAAGGATTTATAATAAGTTCTAAAATAGAACTTCTAAGTATGATTAGAGACTACTTAGTTAAGATATTTCACAATCTTGTCACTAAACTATTAGAAATAAATCAACAAGAAAGTTGACCTATAGATGCTTTCTCCAAAAGCTTTTAAGATCCTGTTTCGCTCTTCCTATGTTCTAATCTCTTATCCTTACACTTCTCTTTACATCCTTTGAATTTTATCTTCGATTGTTCACTCTTTCTCCACTATCATCATAAGTCTCTCTCTTTTCTTTGATCTCCTCTTATAATTTCTTGAACTAATTAGGGTTTCTCGATCTTCCATAAAGTATTTTTCTAATTCGATGTTGTCCTCGATCATAACCTTTTCTTTTCTTTCCACTGCTAACGCTTTCTGATAACTCTTCCTTTTATGTCGATATCACTTTCTGATAGTATCTTATGTTGATAAGTCTTTCCTTACTTTACTTTATCTATATACTAAATGTTATTTTCCAACAATGACAACCTTAGAAAAATCATCATTGATTGTCTGTTAATTGCATGTTGAGGATTTTGTCAAGTAACAGATTGATAGGTGTATACTAATAAAAGTATCTTCATAAAATTAAGGTTAATCATCAATAATTGAAATAGTAACTAAATTAAACTACAAAGCAATAGAGAAAACTATAGCAAATTAATGATCAATTGAGCATCCTATGGCTCTCTAACTAAGATGTTAATGAATAAGCTCTCATTAATGATTGTTCTAGAATGAGAATGATAAAGATAAACAATGCTATTGCTAACAATTATCAAAGTAAATGCTAATTATTCTCTCAAATGCCTTTCTAAACTCAAATTGCAAGAGGTTCAATGCAATTCTCAGATGTGTGTTTTTTTATAATGAAGGATTTTGGCCTTCCTTTTATAGATTTTCTAATGGTAGGGGGTGTAGTTGTGTTTGATCATGATTAAACCTTGGTTGAGTCCTTGGTTCCACCCTTTGAAGACAAAGCATAGTTTGTGCCCTCAAAGCTTGGGACAAGTAGATAAGATCAATGGACCAGATTCTCTTTCACTTTGATTGATTGAGATTCAATTTGGCTTGATCCATTTGAATGCCTTTCCTCAAATCTCATTAGTTGCCCAGATTTCCTCTCCTTTTGGGTTGTTGAGAATAATTGAGATTTATTAATTGATTTAATTGGTTTATTTTAGCCATGTACCCCTTGAATGGGTTGAATTTAATTTAATCCAAGACTATACAATTATTTGATTTAATTGTATTTTGATTTGATTACACTTGATTAAAATGCTCTTAGTTTTGATTGATCTTGAATTAAGACTTGATTTTAATTTTGATTGGCTATTTATGCATTGTGATTCAATTATTTCAATTATGTCCTTGATTTGATTTGATTTGACTCAATTTGCTTTGATTTTATCTTTGTCCATTTTTAGGTGATTACAAATACCCCTCTTTGAGTTGACGTGTGAAGCATGTCGATTCAAAGAATACTCTAATTTTGCTAATGATAGGTCTTGATTCATTGATGGTTGATCTCTGATGTTCATTTGATGTCTTTCGATGGTCAATCCTTTGATTTTTGATATGAGATTGATGTAGATATGATCGATATGAAACTCTCAATTGATGTGGTTCTGATGATAATTCTGATATGATGGTCCTTTTGATGATTAATCCCTGATATGATGCTTGATCCTGATGAAAAATCCTGATATGATATCTACTTTGATGATTAATTTCAATACAATGCCCCCATTCATTTGATTACGAAAAATTTCCTGATATAAGCTTTCGCTTTGATTTGATGATCGGTCTCTTGATTGTCGATGATGTTATGATTGCATGCCCCCTCAGGAAATGAAGTGAAATGATTTTGGATGATTTGGTTAAGATTGGGAAATTTCAATTTGTTTCTTGATATAGAAATTTGGAAATGCCCCGATCATGAGAGAATTTGATGAGAAGAAATTTGATTGATAAGATGTTGTTGATGTTGTGAATGAGTTGATGATTGTTTGATATCATTTGATGTCAATCAAAATCACTTGGTTGATGTTGATGTCAATCTAATAGGATAAGTTGATAGGTTGATATTTCGCTCTCAAGATCTAGAGAGACAAAACAATGATTTTCCTTCCTCAAGATCTAGAGTTAGGAGACTTGATGCGCTCAAGATGAGAAAATGGATGATAGGATAACTTGATTAATGTTAGATGATCATTTGGATGATTTGAATGATTGATATTTGATACATGATATGATTAGATATTACAGAATTATGGATTGATAGAAGAGAAGGTGATGAATAGGATTAGGTTGCCCCTGTTTGATTAGCATGATTGATTGTTGAAGATATCCTTGATGAAGCATGAATCATTTGATGGATCAAAAATTTCCTTTTTGATGGTATATTTTTTTGATATTGATGTACCTTTGATGATCATATTGAGAATGATTTTTTATTATGGACACTTCAAGCATTGATGATGTTGATCAGGACTTTGGTTATACATTGATGGACATTTGATGATGTAGATTAGGACTTTGATTCTATTGATGGACCTTTGATGATGTAGATTTCAAGAAATTTGATGATGTACCATTGATGATATCATTGATCATTTGATGTATCTTGATTTGGTCTTTTGATGATGATAACTCCACCCCCTTTAGCTTTCCTCTTGCAACTTAGTTTTTGAGCTAAGAAAGGCAAATACATTAAATGCATTTAATCTAAGATGTACGCAGCTAACTGTCATTATTCAGAATTTGGAAGCTTATTTTCATCATCGAGCTTTTGGAACATGAAATTGGTAAAACCCTCACTAGTTCAACCATGATGATATGAATACCTCTTTCCTCGGATTTTAACAATTATAAACAATCAAAGAATTGATCCCTTTCCTATACAAATGTCCTCAATGATTCTTTGATGATCATGTCATTAGAAGGATTCGCATACTGTTATGAATCAACATGGCAAACACTCAAGAAGAAATCAAGAAAATATCATGTCTTCATCATTGCTCATCTAGTCAAACATCATCGATTTGCTAAAAAGACATGATTTCACCAATCAAGTAATCACTTTGAATTTTTTTTTCTTTTGTTTGTAGATCCATATTTCAAAACTTCATCCACTTTGATCCTTAGTTATGTTTAAGCCTTTTAGATTTTGATATGATTTGTTGTTTGAAGATTTAATGTGTCAAATGTTTTTGTTTAGATCAAGTGTTTGGATGTTTGAAATGTAATATTGATCAATAAGTTCAAGTATAGCAATTTTTCAATTTTGATGCAATGATTTGAGCCAACTCATGTTTGCTTTACAAAAGCTCATTGAATTTGGATTGGTGCCCCCAGTTTGATTTGGAAAAGATAGTGCTTTGTTGGGCAATGCAACTTTTGAGAGTAATTTCATATTTGCAATTTTTTAGATTTTTAAAAGATTTTCATTTATTTTTTTTGGATTTTTAGAGATTTTTTTTTTTTTTGGATTTTTAGAAATTTTTTTTTTTTTTGGATTTTTAGAAATTTTTTATGTTTTTGGATTTTCAGATTTTTCACTTTTTTAGATTTTTAGAGATCACTAGTTCTCAAACAAGATCACATTGAATTTCCCCGATGTCTAGCAAGGTATAGGATATGAAACATGGATTTGCAAATTGTTGGATGCTAGATGAATAGGCCAAGATGGATGGAGTGTGTTACCCATAGGACCATCTCCTCAAGATTATCCAAGGTAGGGAAAAGTAATATCTCAATATAGGCCAATGATGTGGTGTTGGATAGCATATGGAATAATGACTCAGTGTCATGACAATCGTCCAAAGGAGTGGACATATAAAGAGACTTTTGCTAACATTATTTTCAATTTCTTTTATTTTTCATTTGGATCAAGATCAAGGGCTCAATGTGGATAGGATCACACAATCATGATAAAGGGGTGATGGAGGCTATGAGTGAAGGTTTGGGATCATGGGAAGGCTTCTTAGGAACAATGAAGGTGGTTTTAGGATAAGCAAGATCATGATAAGGTAGCATGAATGCAACAAGTGAATAGGATGATGGATAGGATAACTCATGTCAAGATACTTAATGCTCATGGATATAACCTTGTCAAAATCAAAGGTGAAAGATGTGATACAGATGTAAGTGAGATCAATGGTAGAAAGATGGAGGATATGATGGATGAAACTTGCCCCCAAGTGTAGAGTGCAAGAGAGAGGAATTATGCATGACTCTTGTTTGCCAGGTTTTCATCATGGTACTTGTCCAAGATGCCACAAGAAGTGGTTTTCACCATAGGATGGATTTCTTTTCTTTTTTTCTTTTTCTTCTTTCTTTGTTTTTTCAAATTTTCTTCAATTTTGGATGGACTCAAGCCTCATGCTCTTTGGATACTCCTTGAAAAGGTATGATACGATGTGCCAAGGCCACTGAAAGGTATGCTCAAAGATGTTGATAGGGTGATGGAAATGTGATATGGTGGATAAGGTAGAGGGTGGCTAAAGCTTTATACAATGGATTGGATAAGGGAAATGGAAGGATAATGAATGAGATGATAATAAGTCTTTCCATATATGGGTGTGAAATAGGGAATGAAAGGATAATGAATAGGAGAATAAGAAGTATTATCAAGATCAACATTGATACACACCTTGAAGGGTAATGGAATAATGGAGGAAAAATGGTTAAGATAGCTTGAGACTTTGAAGTAAGAGAGGATACGGATTTTGACACACAAGGACTCAAAATGGATGGATGAGATGGAATATGTTTGGGAGAATGTGAAGTGTAAGCCTTTGGAAGCTTGAATGTCAACTTTGATTTCTCTTTCGTGTGTAAGTCCTGCAAACGTGACTTGGGAATCCACACTTTCTTTGATTTTTCTTTCCTTTTAGATGCTTTAGAATGCATTTCTTCAATGAGGGATTTAGGAACCCACATTTTCTTTGATTTTTCTTTTTGCTTGATGGACCTTTGTGGTCTCTTGAATATTTATTTTTTTCTTGCATTCACATGTCGATTAGATGTGACATGATGATCTTCATACATAAGTGGATTCTTGGTTTTCTGATTTTTATGTTGCACATTCAAATTTCTTCCAAAGGACTTGGGATTGGTGGATGAATAAGGTAAATATGGATGATTCATATGGATGGGTTCATATGGAGGATTGACATGGATGGGTGCTTGGTTTTTCAAGTATGTATGTCTTTGTTGATCTTGATAGGGTATAGGGTAAGTGGATTGTGGGATAGGGATGGTAGGAAAGGTTGATGAAGAAATGTAAGGGCCCAATATGGATTTGGAAGATGTATAAGGTTTCAACTTTGGGATATAGGGACCAAGGATGGATTTGGAGGATGTATAAGGACTATGCTTATGCACAAATGGAGGTAAATGGGATGCGGGAGGGATATCAACATCTTTATTTTGAGTTGCATGGCCAAGGCTTTCATCTTTTGGATTTATCTTTGTACCAATAGGCTTATATGTAGCTTTGATAGGAGTGACTTTGATATGAGCAGTTGAAACTTGAGATGGATATGGAGGTTTATGAAAAGTGGATGTTGGGCCCTTACCTTGATCTTGACAAGGATCTTTTGATAGCCTATGAAGAATACTTTTCTTTTCATTTTCAATAAGTTCATTAGAGATGGAAGGAATACTTTGATCTTGCTTAGGAGATGGGTATGATATAGGAGGTGAAGGAATACGGGGTGTTTGAGATGGAAGTATATCTTCTTGAAAGAAATGGAAGAGTGTGAAGGGTTCATCATGAGATTCTTGGGATATGGGACTTTGGTCAACTATAGGATAAGGAGTGATAATAGCTTGATCTTGATCCTTAAAAATAATTGTTTCTTTGCACTTTGAATTAGTCTCTTGACATGGAGCCACTTCTAAGGATAAGATAGGAGCTTTGATCCACGTGAGGGATTCTTGAAGGGATGATGGATGTTCATTTGAAATAGGAATGATAGGCATTGTAGCACATGAAGACTTGGGGTCTATAACCTTTGAATCATGGAAGAAGTTTGTAGCAAGATGTAGGTTAGCTTGGATCTCTTTTAGAGGTAGACCTTGAGGGTATACATAGTCATTATGAAAACTGTTTGGATCTTTGTTTGATTGAAGAATGTTGGATAGCTTTGCTTCTATATGAAATGGAGGAATGGTGGAATATGTGAAAGCTATAAGAGGACCACTACTAGACATGTGTTCATAAGTTTGATCTTGCTTGAGAGTAGTGTCTTCATTAGATGATCCATTAGGATTTTCAATTTCAATTATGTCATCATCAATAAGATTTTGGATTTTATGTTTCAACTCCATGCAATCTGAAGTTTCATGCTCATTATGTCTATCGTATGCACAATAGTTGCTCAAAAAGATAAAACCACATGAAGTGATTTGAGGCAACGTGATGAGATCATTTTCAAGAAGTTTTTCCAAAGCTAATTCATAAGATTGTCCCAAAGGAGTAAATTATCTATCCCAAGGATATTTGGATGTATTTGTGTTTCTCAAAGAGTTGTCATATGATGAATATTGTTGAGATGGGACTAATCCTCTTGATTTCCTTGATCAAAGATGAGATTCTCTTAATGTTTTGAAATAGGTTCTTCATCAAATATTGGTTTATCATTAGGATATTCTTGATCAAATATAGGGCTTTCATGATATTCATTTTGATCAAATTTTGAATTATCAAAGATATGGCGTTCATAATGTTTTTCTTGATCATAGAGGTAAGGAAACAATGTTCTTAATGAGAATTGGTTGGATAATGTTTCCATTTCTTTTTCCATTTGTGAATAGAATATTCTCTTGAATTTTTATTGTTAATTGATTTTTGGATCTTAAAGAATGTTTTCTTTTTGTAATCAAAGATCTTAAAGCACAACACAATGATTTTATCAATTATCACAAGAAATTCTTCCAAGCAATCTACCTAAGGTCAAATTTGGCTTTTAAATGGCTCTAATGAGGTAGGCTTGCTAATTTATCAAGGATTTAGTATAGATTTCATTCAAATAGATCTTAAAATTTCATCCCCCAAGTATGTTAAGGGGCTTCCCACATGCATAAAAGTATGATTTGGTGCAATCCGTGAGGACTACTAGAGGAAGTTCAAAAAATTTAAAATATGTTTGTCACACACCCCATTAAGGATGCATGCATTTCATTTTATAGTGGGTTGGATTCTCGTAGCAAAAGCAAGCATATCCCAATTTGGGTTGTCCCTCTCACCGACCTCGTTAAGGCAAACTCAGGAGGCGAGCCCAACTAAAGTTCTAGGATGGTATTCTCTGTAGGACGTTATTTTTTGTTTCTTTTTTGCATGCTAAAAAGAAAAGAAATTTTTTTTAGCACTTTTTAACAAATAGAGTTAACAAGGTTCAATTTCCTCACCCACTAACTAATGAGAATCGAGTATTGCTACTCTTTTCTACAAACAAGGGGTTTTGATTAGGTGTTTGGTTTATTCCTTTAAGCTATCCAAATTACTAGATTTTGAAAAGACAATGCCACAATTTAAGCACGCAAATCACCAAGTTTTAAGGCTTACCTCTCCTTGTAGCTAACAAAAGTTAGGGGCATTTTTGAGTTATCTCCATGATTTTATGCTTACCTTGGCTATAGTTCCTTTCCAATGTGCTTTTCACCAGCAAGTAAGTTAACAAAAATAGCCACAATGAAGGAAACCAAAGATAAATTTGAAGAAATAAAGACAAACTGAATTTTAAGCCTTACTTGTCAAAGCTTTGCCTTCTTGATTAAATTTACTCTCTGATTTTTTGGACCTTTTTGTACCTGCTCATTTATAGCAAAAATATACAAACAAAGAGTTAGATAATGAAATTTATCAATTTAACAACAAATTCAGACAACAGACAACAGGCGATATTGTCCAGCTAATATGCGTGAATAAATTGCTTACAAGCGTAACTTTAACAATAGTGAGTGTCACTTTGTAGTGGCTCAAGCATTATCAAAAGTAATACAGGCGTGAACAAATTATTGCTAAGTGCAAGCAGAATTTAAAACTACGACAATGAACTAATTCAAAGCGACAATAAATCAGTGCAAAGCGTGAATCAAAAGATCATAGGCGTGATTGTTTTTGTCGATTGCGAAGCAAAGCTTTGACACAAGCGATAACGAATTGCAAATTCGTGACACTACTTAGATTGTAGGTGTGACTATTTTTGTTAAAGGCATGAACACTTTATCGCACATGCGCGAATGTTTCTTTGTTAGGCGACAAGAAAGAATGTAAGACCGAATAGAAGTTATCATCCAGGTGTGAACTAAGATTTCACAGGTGTTAAGACAAGGATTGCAGGCATCATCAGAATGACTGTAGGTGTGATTAAATTTCTTGTAGGCATGACTTTCCCCATTTTCTACAAAATATTCATGGAAAATTGAAAATTCAAGCATACAAAATATGATCCAAATGATGAAATTGATAAAATGAGGCTTAGAGCCTCGCGGTGGGTGCCATTTTGTATACTAATAAAAGTATCTTCATAGAATTAAGGTTAATCATTAATAATTGAAATAGTAACTAAATTAAACCACAAAGTAATAGAGCAAACTATAGCAAATTAATGATCAATTGAGCATCCTATGGCTCTCTAACTAAGATGTTAATGAATAAGCTCTCAGCAAGCTCTCATTAATGGCAGTCCTAGAATGAGAATGATAAAGATAAACAATGCTATTGCTAACAATTATCAAAGTAAATGCTAATTATACTCTCAAATGCCTTTCTAAACTCAAATTGCAAGAGGTTCAATGCAATTCTCAGATGTGTGTTTTTTTTATAATGAAGGCTTTGGCCTTCCTTTTATAGATTTTCCAATGGTAGGACGTGTAGTTGTGTTTGATCATGATTAAACCTTGGTTGAGTCCTTGGTTCCACCCTTTGAAGACAAAGCAAAGTTTGTGTCCTCAAAGCTTGGGACAAGTAGACAAGATCAATGGACCAGATTCTCTTTCACTTTGAGTGATTGAGATTCAATTTGGCTTGATCCATGTGAATGTCTTTCCTCAAATCTCATTAGTTGCCCAAATTTCCTGTCCTTTTGGGTTGTTGAGAGTAATTGAGATTTATTAATTGATTTAATTGGTTTATTTTATCCATGTACCCCTTTAATGGGTTGAATTTAATTTAATCCAAAACTATACAATTATTTGATTTAATTGTATTTTGATTTGATTACACTTGACTAAAATGCTCTCAGTTTTGATTGATCTTGAATTAAGACTTGATTTTAATTTTGATTGGCTATTTATGCATTGTGATTCAATTATTTCAATTATGTCCTTGATTTGATTTGATTTGACTCAATTTGCTTTGATTTGATCTTTGTCCATTTTTAGGTGATTACAATAGGTTATCTCTTGCATCACTCCTAGTTATCATGCATTGCCTATATATTCATGAATATCTATATTACAAAGCAATTGAGCATCCATTATTATTTGATTATTATTGAATCAATCAATTGATCATATCATTTTCCTATCTCTCTTGTGTTATCTACTGAGTTGCTAGATCTTGACATTTTCATTCTTTGCCTTAGACAAATTCTTACAATGAGGTTTGATTCTTGCAAAAGCCACTATTGATATATGAATGATTGAAAGAGTAGGAATAAAAATTGTTGCTATATCTCGTGTAAAGTCTTTAGAAGGACTAAGAATAATGTCATCCTTCACATATGATCATTATGAAAAAATGAAGGGAAAACAACTTACAAAGTGGAAAGATGAAGAAAACATATTAAAAACTTTAGAAGTAAGTTGATGTACTACATCTGCACAAATTAAATTTTTTTTATTTCATCAGTTTCATATTTGTCTACCTTTTTTGATAATAAACTAAACTCCTTTACTTTGTAAAATCCCCTTTTTAATCAATCTAATTTGTAAACAATGTTTACATTGTAATTGATTACTTTCAAACTACAAAATTCAATAATAATTATGATATTTATGTTTCAAATATCTATTAAAGCTAATGTTTGTTAATAACCCCATAAAAATTTACAACACTTAACAACATTTAATCTAAACCTTAACACTAATTATAACTCTAACATTAACCTAACCTAAATTCTGGCGCTAATCCTAACTATAACCCTAATTCTATATTTAACCCTATAAATAAAAGTAAGAGTGATTGTATCTCTAATAACTTAGTGAAAAATAATTTCATTCAAACCATAATTTTTATTAGTAAACCCTAACCTTGCTTGTAACTCCAACCCTTTATCTAAATGTACAACAACTTGTAACTCTAACATTAATGGTATCCCTATGTCTAAGTGTAATTATGATCCTTGTGTTTTTATTATGTATTAAAATTAATGTTTAATGATTACTGTATACTCCATAGTCATGTGGAAAACATATTTTCCTGCAATAGGTTTGATGGATCAAAAAAGAAGAAGACATGTGTGGGAAGATCAAATTTACCCTTATACTAAATTAAACCCTTATCCCATAACAAATTGAATCAAAACCATAAGCTCAGTTATACCATGTCCATTAAAGTAATCCAGATTTAAATCCTAACTCAAACCCAAATTGAATAGTATAATAAATTGAACCCTAACCTTATACCAAATTTAAACAAAATCCTAATTCAAGTCGAACCCTAAACATAAATATAGTTGGACACTAATTCAAACTAAACCCTAACCTAGAACTAAATTAAATCCAAACCCTAAATCAAATTGAATTCTAAACCTACACTAAGCCATATTGCATTGTAATCGTAACACTAATCCAAGTTGAACTATAACACCAAACCTTATTAAACCCCAATTCTAATACTAAACCAAATAAATCCCCAACTATAAAACTAAACCAAACTGAACCCTAACAATACAACATATTAAATCTAAATTCTAAATCAAATTGGAATGCAAATCTAACATAAAACCAAATTAAACCCAAACTCTTAGAGTAGGCTAAATTGAATCATAACCTCAGAATTTGAAAATCCTAATCTTAATATTATATATTATTGAAGATGACGAGAAAACAATCCACAACTCACAAGAATACTTACACACAAACACCTTATCACAGAAAGAGAGTGAAGCAAGAAGCTAGAGAGACCTGAACGCATAGATCCACAAAAGAGGAGAAATCATTGATGTGCAAAAAATAAATTTGCAATTCAATAATGAATAATCTCAATAAGATTACAAGAGAGACCAATCCTTATAAAAGGATATCAAAACCCTAAAAGGGTGGAAAGTCCTAGGTTGCAAAATAATAATTAATAGAGTAATTAATTATTATATGCCTAAAGTTTAGCTTAAGTAGAAAGAGATAATAAGTGACTTAGTAATTGAATCAATGTGATTTAATTAATAAGTAAACACTTTATTACTCTAACACCCCCCTTAAAATGAACTTTGGGAGAAGCTAAAAACCTAGAAAGAACTATTGAAAGCAAACGGGTTTCGACAACAAAAGGCCTGATCAGGTACTCAAGTACAAAAGAGAGTCTTTGTAAAAGAGGAGAAATAGAGAAAACCACATGGGAAAAACTATACTCCCTAAAGAGATGAAGACTAGTCTAAAAGATTGAAGAAGCCTCCAAAACTAGGAATGTTCCAAAAAATAAGAACAAGGATGAACATGTAGAACATCAGTGAAGAAAGAAGCTGCAAACTCTATCAAGAAGTAATTGTTGATCTGAAGATCCTCCACTGAAATATGACCAAGTAGAGAAGACCATAATTTGCATGAGTGCTCTCAAATGACACTACTTGAATCAGGAGGCAAACAAAGACAAACAACTGAAGTCAAAGATACAGATTACTGTAATCTACACGAGTACCCTCAAATGAGACTACTCGAATCAAGAGGCAAACACCTAAACTCAAAGATACAAATGGCATAAAAAAACCAAAGTCTGAAGAGCTAATCAATCAAAATTGGAATAGTGCTTCCAAAAATAGGAAAGAAAGAGTGTCCATATGTTAAATGATCCATCTCACTAGAATGCATAGGTACCCAGCCACTACATCTGCCTAGTACATAGAATCAAATACTGAATACATAGTTCACACTATTGAACCAAGGAAGTAGAAGAACCAAGAGTAGAAACCCCCCATAATGCTGACAAGAGAGTAATGATAGATACACTGAAAAGAACATCTAATATGAACTGCATGATGAAGAAGAACTAGGAACAATGAAGGTGCAAAGAGAGTACAAACACAAATAGAGATACCCAAGGCTAATGCTGTTGGAGGAATGCTCACATGACAAAAGTAGATGGAAAATAAAGGAAAACATCAAACCCCTCTGGCACTTTATAATGGAGTGCGAGTACAAAGAACACAAACATGTGCAAGATCCCATACATGTAATATAATGGCACTTTATCTCAGTGCGTGTGCATAAAAGAATGCTACAAAAGTGAAGTATACACTGGTCAAATAAGAGCGAAGACTCCTGAAACAAAAGAATAGCCTAAGACGAGCCATTCCACAAAAGAAAAAGATCCTAGTACCTAAAACATCCAAGATATCCACTAGAGTGCAAAAATGCAAGAAAATGAATAAAATATACATGGATAAGAATTTAGGAAAATTACTCACATCACTAGAAAGGTCCCAGAACAAGCTTTCCAACGATATATCATTTAATAATATTAGATTTCCATAATCCATTTTTAATTACAATTGAGTTTCTGGATTCGATTGTGTGTATTTTTTTATAGCATCGACATGATGGATCACACTCCGTGATCCATCATCGGGAATAAAGAGTGTAAGAATGGTAAGAATGATATATCATTTTCCCAAAACAGAGTTCGAATGCTCAAGTTATGCCCTTGGGAAGGCAAAAAAGAAGTTCTACCTTTAAAATCCTAGTGCAAAAAATGGAAGAAAAAAAATCCAAAATCCAAAACAGCAGAAAGATCCATCTCTGAACAAGCTTTCCAACGGTATCTCGTTTGTCCGATTTTGACACTGTATGCTCAAGTTATGAGAAAAATACCACAAGCAACTCCAGAGGGCCCAAAATGGTGTCAAAATGTGTTGATGAAGTGCTGACATTAGTAAACTATGAGGCTAAATTTGACGGTCATCTACTCATCACCAAAAAAATCCAATAGGCCCTTGTGGCCAAAAAATTTGGGCCCCTGGTCATGCGGGTGACCAGGGGCTGGAAGTTTGGTGGCTAGGGGCTTGCCATATGATCATGGCTTACTGTTGAAGGGGGCAGAATGGTGGCAGTTTCACCATGACTGCATGCGATCGCCAACAGTCATGTCGGTCATCACGACAGTGATTGCGCAGTCATTGGTGATCATGATAGTCATTGTCTAGTGACTCCAACGGTGACACCACCGCGGGTCGCTGACGGTGACCGCGAACCACCACCGGTTACCGCATGGTGGCCGCAAACCGCTAGGAGTGGCGTAGGGGTGGTGCTCAGGTGGCCCTTGTCTGAATTTTTTTTTGTATGAATATCTTGCATCAATTTGCATGCTAGGGTTGTACGACCCTATTATACAAAAAAAATTTTGCCATGAACTACAACATCATCCAAATCAGACATGCCTTATATGGAAATGGGGGTTCTTGGATGTTGCGAGCTCAACGGTGAGGTTCATTTGAGCAAAAAATGCTCCAAAAAACCAGTAACTACATTGAGATCAGTGTAGGAGTTGGTTACAATTTTTTTTCCACAGATTCCAACTTTTTCCAAAATGGAAAAGCTTTATATGGATTGAGGGGTTCTTGGGCACTCTGAACACAATAGTGAGGTTTGTTTGAGCCCAAGACGACCAAAAAGAGAGGTCCCCCAAATCCAAACAGAAAACCCTCTAAAACTACAGATCTGACGAACACAGTCAAATCTCTCAGAAAGAGAATAGGGGAAAATAGATCTGAAGCTCTAATACCATATTGAATTTGATGAGAAAATAACCCACAACTCACAAGAACACCTGTACGCAAACACCTGTCACAAAAAGAGAGAAGCAAGAAGCTAGAGAGGCTTGAATGCACGGATCCACGAGAGAGGAGAAATCATTGATGTGTAAAAACAAAAGTTGCAATTCAATAATGAATAATCTCAATAAGATTACAAGAGAGATTAATCCTTATAAAATGAGATCAAAACCCTAAAAGGTTGGAAAGTCATAGGTTGCACAATAATAATTAATAAAGCAATTAATTATTATATGCCTAAAGTTTAGCTTAAGTAGAAAGAGATAATAAGTGACTTAGTAATTAAATCAATATGATTTAATTAATAAGTAAACACTTTATTACTCTAACAAATATAAGATGTTCAATTAAATTAATATTAGTTTAATTGAACACTAGATAAATAAAAAATCTTATATTAGTTTAATTGAACACTAAATACATAATGAAAAATAAATTTAAACATTAAACCCAACTGAACACTGACACTACACTAATTAAAGGTCCTAAGTTTTGAAAATAAGCCAAAGTAAACCTTAAACATAGATCTAATTGAACATTAAACCAAATTGAATGCTTACACTGAACTTGATTGAAGAATTAACAAAATAAAACTCAAATCCCATGATCATTAAACTAGATTGAGGCCAAAATTTGAACCTAATTAAAATGTAATTGAAATTGGACCATAATGTTAAAAAAGTAAATCAAATTATCTTGCTAACATTAAAGTAGATGGGACAATAACCAAAAACCTTCTTGAACTTTAAAGCCTCACACTAAGCTAAATTAAAACCTAACCATTAACCTAATTAGACAATAAAGCAAGTTAAACCCTAACCCTAAAACTAAACCAAATCAAAGTCTAATGCCAACAGTAAACTAAACTAACTAGCCCTCAACCTCATTGAACATTAAACCTAATTAAACCCTAACCCCAACAATAAACCAAGTTGCATCCTAACCTTAACACTAAACCAAATTAAACCTTACCCCCAACCCTAAACTAATTGAATTGTAACCCTAGACCTAATTGAACATTAAATCAAATCAAACTCCAAACCTAACACTAAACTAAATTTAAACAGATCCTGAATTCAAATAAAACTTAACCCTAACACTAGGCCAAGTTAAATCCAAATCTTAAACCTAAATGAACACTATACTTTATCGAAACTTGACCTTATACCAAATTGAATAAAAAACCCTAAATCAAATTAAACCCCAATTATATAACTAAGCCAAATTGAACCCTAACCCTAAACTTTGCCCCAAAATGACCAAAAATAGTAAATGTATCAAACCTTGGCCCTAATTTTATTTTAGCCCTACTCCTTAACCTAATTGAATATTTAGCCAAACTAAACCCTAAACTAAAACTATATTGAACTTTAATACTATACCAAATTGAATGTTGATTCTAAACCTCATTGAATCCTACCCCTAAACCATAACACTAAAGCAAGTTCAATCTTAACATACACTAAATAGAACCCTAAAAGCAAACCCAATTAAACTCTAATCTTAAGCCTAATTAAATACGAAACCAAATAAAACCCCAATCATAAACCAATACATATTGTAACATTAATAGTAAACCAAAACTAAACCCCAATTAAATCTATTTAAGTACAAAACCATACTTGACAACTCTAACTCCAACCCCAAGCTTCTCAATAAATGAAATTGAACCCTTATTACAAACATATTTAAAACCTAATCCGTACCCTAGATTCCAAATTTCCATCTCTTAAGCCAAATTGAACCCTTATACTAAAATTAAACCAAATTGAACCCCAACCCTAAAATAAATTGAACCCCAAGCCTAATAATAATGAAATATTAAAGTGAATTGAACCCTTAACCTAAACTAAATCAAACCCAAATTATAAACCAAATCAAACCCTAATCATAACACTAAACCAATTTGAACCATAACCCTAAAACTAATTGAACAATAAACAAATTTGAACCCTAATCATTAGCTAAATATCCTAACATTAACACTATACTAAATTGAAACCTAACCCTAAATAGCATTTAACCCAATCCCTTATAGTAAGATCAATTGAATTGTAACCCTAAATGTAATTGACCATTAAACCAAATTGAAACCTATCCCTACATTATAGAGATTGAGTCCATATGTTAAACTAAATGGAACCCCAACACTAAACTATGTTGAACCCTATGTTTGACCATAGTTAAATATTCAACCAAATAAAACCCTTTAATTAAACTAAATCCTAAACTAAATTATACTCTAAAACTAACACAAAACCAAATTGAACCCTAACCATAATCAAAATTGAGAGAAAACCCTAAACCTAATTAAATAAATATTAAACCAAATCAAACCTTTCAATTAAACTAAATTTAACCATAGTCCTAGACATTCATCAACCCTATCTATAACACTAAACGTAATTGAACAAGAACTCCAAAACTAATTGAACACTAAACCAAATTGAACCATAACACTAACACTAAACCAAATTGAACCCTAACCATTAACAAAATTACCTTAACCCTAATATCATACTAAATTGAATTAAAACTCTAAACCTATTTGAACATAAAACCAAATAGAGGCCGAAATCCAAAACTAAACCAAATTGAACCTAATCACAAATCTAAAAAAAATATAACCCTAACACTAAGCTAAGTTAGATCCAAACCTTAAACCTAAATGAACACTCTAATAAATGAAACCCTAAACCCTATACTTATATCATGAAAAACCCAAAGTCAAATTAAAGCCAAATTATAATGCTAAACCAAATTTAACTCTAACCCTGAACCTAACCAAACACTAAACCAAATTGAATCATAACCTTAAACCAACTAGAATCATAACCCCACCAATAAAATAAATTAAATCCTAACCTTAAGAAAAATCAAACTAATCTTGAACCTAAACTAAATTTAAAGAAAATCCTAACCCGAAGATCATGAATCTCCATTTTTCCAAAATCACCCATCTTATAGTCCTCATTTCATCTTCAACAATATCGTAAACTTACACTAATAATATTGTATTTTTTTAAAGAAAACTCCATTCTACCAAAATCATTTATCCTATAATCTCCACCTCATCTTTAATAATATCCTAATTTTTACACTTATACTAAATTAAAAACTAGGAATCTATATTCTATCAAAATCATTTATCCTACATTCATACCTCATCTTTAACAATATCCTAAATTTTAGGCTAAACAAAACTTGGTCCTTAATTTATATTTCTTTGATAATAATAAATTTTTTTAAGGATCTCCATTTTTCCAAAACCTCCTATCCTACAATCTTGATTTCATCTTCAACAACAATATCATAATTTTTACACTAATAATAAAAAAACTATACAAAAATCATTTATCCTACAATGGCACCTCATCTTTAACAATATCCTAATTTTACATTTATAATAATAAAAAATTAGGAATCTATATTCTACCAAAATCATTTATCCTACATTCAAACCTCATCTTTAATAATATCCCAAATTTAACACTAATAATAAATAGAAAACTATTGGAATTATGCAATTTGGGGCAATCTTGTACCCAATTTTATTGTACAAAAATATGGGTAGTTTCTTAGGTGTTGTTAGGTGATATGAGGCTTTAGTTTCTAGGTAGTTTGCCTATCATGCATTGTATTTGAGCAGGGATAAAGGGTTTTCTTGACTGGTTCTTTACCTCTTGAGCTATTGAACCTGGTATTTAATATAATATAATACGAAATTTGGTCCTTAATTTATATTTATTTGACTAATAAAAAAATAAAGATCTTCATTCTACCAGAATCACTAATCCTACAATCTTCACCTCATCTTTAACAATATCTTAAATTTTAGGCTAAACAAAATTTGGTCCTTAATTTATATTTCTTTGACTTATAGTAAAATCACCATTCTTCCAAAACCACCTATCCTACATTCTAATTTCATCTTTAACAAAATCATAAATTTTACACTAATAATAAATAGAAAACTAGAGATCTCATATTCCAAAACCACCCATCCTACAATCTTCACCTCATCTTTAATAATATCTTAAAATTTACACTAATAAAAAATAAAAAATTAGGAAGCTACATTCTCATCTTTAACAATATACTAAATTTTATGCTAAACAAAACTTGATCCTTAATTTATTAATTTGTATTTCTTTGACTAATAATAAAAAAATATCAAAATAAATGATCCAAAATCACTTATCGTGCACTCCTAAATCATCTTTAACGATATACTAAATTTTATGCTAAACAAAATTTTGATCCTTAATTTATATTTTTTGATTGATAATAAAAATTAGAGATTCCTCTTCTACCAAAATAAACTATCCTACATTCCTAACTTCATCTTTAACAAAATCCTAAATTTTACACAAATTACACTAATAATAGGTAAAAAACTAAGAAACTCTTCCAAAACCATGTATCCTATGACTCACCTCATCTTTATCAATATCCTACATTTTACACTAATAATAAATATAAAACTAAGGTTCTCCTCTTCCAAAATCATTTAAGTCATCTTTCAAAACCATCTATCCTACAATCCTCACCTCATCTTTAACAACATTATAAATTTTATACTAGTAATAAATAAAAAAGTAGGAATCTACATTCTGTATGCACCCAAAAATGGTCGCCTAGACTTTGGGCCCCATTTATTTGATTTATCAACCCTGAATCATTTTGATCAATAATCAATATTTTCAACATTATCAATTTCTTGATCAAGTCTTAATTTCAATCATATATTGGATTTTTATCCTTGGGCTAACCATTTTATCCTAAGTTTTTATTTACTTAAAAAGAATATTTCCTCCCCTTTTAATAAATAAAAAAGCCCCCTTTCCTCTTATCCTAAGTTGCACAAATAAAACATTATTCTCATTTTATAAAAAAAAGGAAAAAGCACTTTTTGTCTCACATGGACACAAAGTCAACTCCTATTTTCTCATTGGAGGATACTTGTGCACGTGGATTGCTCCTTTTTCAAGCTCCACCGTTGATTGAGACTTTTGCCTCTTAATCTCCATGGTCCATTCCTTTGCATTTCTTATAAAAGGAGAGCTCTCTCCCTCATTCTAGGACACTCATTTTCATACTAACTCTATGCTGCAGGAATTCTTGAAGACTTTGGAGAGATCATTATTGTATTACATCTTGGAGTTCCTCATTTGCTTCATAGTTTAGTTTCCATTCTTGCATAGTAGTTCATGTTTATGCTTTCATAGCTTAGATTTCACTTTCAAGCTTTAGAATAACTCATCTAGCTTAATAGGAAGGATTGTAACACATTGCTATTTCCATTTCATAGCTTGGTTTGTACTTCCATTTTCATAGCCTAGCTTGCACATTTTGCATTCTCATTCTTAGCTTGCATTGCATTGCATTTCCATTTGATTCTTTGGGGATATTGGCACTCTTTCCCTTTTCCTCATTTGAATCTCTCATTGTATGGTTGACTAGCAAGGTCACAAGCTCAATAGCTCTAGTTGAGAGCAAATCCATAATCTTGCCACTCCATGCATAAAGAGCTATGGATCGATTTGTGAGGGCTCATTTTTGAGCTTCCTTGCATGTAAGGATCCATAGAAGTGCACTACTTTTGTGTGTACATTTTTTACGCCCACCATGGGGCAGAGTAGATTAGCTTTGTCCCTTTAATTCTGTATTTTTTGTCAAAATTTTTTATCAATTTTCGGCTTTATTTTCATTCCCTAGTTTTTTGTCTCAGAATATCGCGTGATACTTCTCAGGTATATCGCGCGATATAGCTTATAATACCAGTGCGACACTTCGCATCTTAGAAGAATTGCATGCACGTATTGAGGTTTATCATCTGGTGTCGTGTGAAGTATCACCCGCCTATTATGTAGTATATCGCCCAGACTGAGGTATATCACGCAGGTACAGGAAACTATGTCACGCGATACTGGTGAAGTTTGAGGTATATCGCCTGATACAGCAGAGAGCTGGATTTTGAGTTTTATCAGCCGAATTTGATCACATTTAGTTTGTTGGCTTACTTTGCCGCATTTAAACATGGTTAATTTACATTTCTTAGTCTAAAATTGATCAGGTTTCTACATTGCTTTCACTTAGATTTTGGTTTTCCTAACCCTAGTTGTCTAACAAGTTGTGATTGTAGGAGCTTTGCTTGAAAGGAAATCGCTATAAATCGCATGTCAAAGAGGGCTACTAACATTTTTGCAGGGCTGCCCAAAGCATAAACAAAAGCAAAAAGAAATTTTTTTAAAGTGTTTGTGATTTATTTCCTTTCAAGTGTGGCATTTACTAATTGTATTAGGAACTTTAATACCTTGTGAAAGAGATTTTGAGGTGGTAGGAGAAGTATGCTCTTCACCTTTAGGTGAACTAGAAAATCTTGACCCATCTTAAGGTTTTGGAAGCAAGGGGGGTAATTGAATCTTTGCTTGGTGTGTTTGGGAGAAGTTTTTGAGATAGGGGAGTATGCTCTTCACCCTTGTGGTGAACCAAAAACTTTGAACCTCAAAAATCATCCACTCTTTGTGTTTAGTTTAGGATCATTTAGCGGGCTTTCTCTTGAGCAATCAAGAGGAATGACCCAAGTGGGGACAAGCCTTTTGCCGGCTATTCCAACTCACTATAATCTCAAGGCTATCGAGGACACAAAACTTTGGTAGACATAACACGTGTCTTCGCTTAATGTGAGTAGCTCATGGGATTGCGACCATGGGGAAAGCATTGAGCAAGAATGCTTAAGGTACTCTTGAGGCCGCGAGGTCCTAGTCCTTTATGAGGAGCAAGAGGGGTGTTATGAACAGAAGCCCTTACTAAGATCCATTAGATAGAGGCCACCCTTGTTTAGCCGTTTATCTTCTTAATGCAAGGATTGATCCAAGTGGACTAACTGGATCACCCCAAGATACTCACCATATGTGTCCCTTTGGTTGTGTTGTTTGACACTTCCACGACAAAGCCAATATCTCTTGTGGGCAACCACTTGGTGTGAGGCAAGGGGGCATCAAGTTGTGGGCTAAGTTGGTAAGTATTGAGCCTTGTCTTTTTAGGATAGATTTGCTTGAATTGTATTCGATTGTGTGATACCAGTGTAAATGTTCTCAACATACAAATAATCGGTAGCATTCATAAGGTGCAATTTTATTTTTGATATCACAAGTGTTTGTCTTGGCAAGGTTGCTTTTGCCCTTGTTTCAAGTGTTTTGAGACATGTTTGATCCCTCAATGTTTGCAAACTTGCCAAGATTCTGCTGATATTGTGATTGAGATCGGAAACATCAACCCTCTGACCAAATTTTTTGACCAAACAGACCCAAAAATGCAAATTTTACACAGTTTTGGTCAAGAGTTAAACAATTTTGCAACAGTATCGCCTGCTTTGAGAAGAAATATCGCGCGATAGTTTGCCCTGCTAGACTATCGCCCGACCTGCCTGGTGTTTATCGCCCGGGTATTGTGAGGTATATCACCTGCTGTAAGGAGAAGTATCACCCAGTCATAGGTGTATCGCCCTGTTAGCTTGAAGTATATCGCCTGGGTAGTTTCTGTCGTGCTTTTAGTTTGGTCAGTTTCAATTGCTATTAGTCAGGTTAGGTCTTTGAGTAGGTTTCTTACTCTTTCGTTAGAGACCTATCTTAGCTCTAAATTTCTGGTTTTAGTCCTTTGGGATAGCATCATCTGATTTATGAGGTCACTTTGGGAATAATTGTCAAGTTAGAAGGCCATTCTTGGTGACAAAGTTTATCTCTAGGATTGCTAGCTACATTCTTGGAAAATCTTAGTCCTCTTATTATCCAAATCGCTTTCATTTAAATCTTAATTTCAATTACATTTTGGCCTAGTCCAACCTCCTGGTTCAAAAGTGCAAGGGTAGTTACCCTTTGATTTGAAGCACCTCTTTGACAGTGTTGGTAAAGCCCCTTTGATATTTCTATCTTTTCATTTCTCTTTGGACAATAGAGAGCTTTGATTATCCTAGTTTGGTGTTGACACTTTGAGAGGTCATCTTATCATTAAGAGTCTCTTTCTTTCATGTCAGTTACGACAAGGTACCAAGTCAATCAAGGGAAGCGACCCCTTGTTGTCTTTAGCTAGTTACCACCAGTTAAGACTTGTCAACAACATAAAGGAAAATGACCCCTTTTTGATCAATCTCCTAAGAGTGAATCTGAGGTTTTCTTTGATCCAAAGGGTAATCCTAGTGAAGTGAGCACCTCTTTAGCACCACTTTCATCAAATATGGACATGAGTTACACTTTCACTCGACAACAAAGAGAAGCCATGAATCAAACTCTTGAGGATATCTTCCAACGGCATAGGAGAGAGTACGGTGGTTCTTCTCATGCTAGTCCACCCGGGTCACCCCCCAACAACACAAGGTATTTTGATGCTCATCAACAAGCTGAGAGACATTATAGGCAAACTCACTTGGATTCAGGGTCACAACACGAGGACCAGAACAATGAATCTAGTGACCATCACATCAACGCAACCAATGCAATAAGGCATTCAAGACAATCTTCTCCACTTAAAGATACCTCTCGATATGCAAATACGAGATTGAAAAGCATTGAAAGGGAGAAGCAAGCCTATCTAGATGAACAAGCCGCCAAAAAGGAAAAATTTAGACAACTAGAAGAAGAGGAACGTGCATTATTGGACATAAGAAAAAGAGTCGCCCAAGAAGAAGAAGATAAGCTCTATGCACAACAACTCCAAAATCAATTTAATGGGAGGGGTACCAATAGTGGGGCCAACTCACCCCCATCTACCCCTTCACCAAGTCCTAGAAGAAGGTCAAGGACTCCCTCAAGGTCCCCAAGTCCTAGAGGAAGAAGGGCTTCAAGATATGATCATCATAGGAGACGATCACCTCATAGACATTCAAAGCAACCCTCCCAACAAGCACATCATGGCTCACAACATGGAGGAAGTTATACCAACTTTGATAAAATGGATTTTATGACTATGCAACAAGAACCATCCTTTCAAGCATATGTGGAAAGATATGTGGAACAAAACAAGGATCAATTCCTAGAAAGCCTTATCAACAAAGGTGCTAAGGTCCCATACAATTTTGATGTCCACCAAAAGATTAAGAAACAAAATCCTTCAACCAATGAGGTGATCATGCAAATGCAAAAGGATATAGAAAGGATGAGGGCTCCTAAGAGCACGTTTAATTTGGACTCCATATGCCCCAACCCAATTGACAAGAGTGTGATGTTGGTTGAGTTCCCTAAGAAAGTTGAGTTTCCAACCTATGACAACTATGATGGCGTTGGTGACCCTCATGACCATGTTCAACAGTTCTACATAATGAGCTTTTCTTTTCACCATGAAGACTCCTACTTGATGAGATTATTTCCAAGGAGTCTCAAGGGTCAAGAAATGGAGTGGTTCACCAACCTTACTCCTCCAGTAAAGATATTTAAGGAACTTGTCCAAAGATTTGTTCAACATTTTGCTTATAATCTGTCAAGGTCGGTCACGATGCTTGATTTGTGCAAACTCAAACAAAATCAAGGAGAACATTTTGTCACCTTCCTACAAAGATGGAGACGTTTGTGCTCAAAATATCTAAGGACAATTCCTGAGGAGGAAAGAATAGACATCATTGTGAGCAACTTGATACCGGAATTAAGAGATGAAGTAAGGAAGATCCCGTTTAATTCTTTTGATACCATGGTAGAAGTGGCATGTCGCATAGAGGATGTCCTAAAAGAACAAGGGATTTTGGCTAAATCAACTAACAACAACAATAGCCAAAACAACAACAATAATGGTAATAAGGACAAAAAGAACTCTTATTGGAATAAGAATAAGCAGGTGGTCAATGACGGAGTTGTTTACTCATCACAACCTAAGAATGAGGGAGTTCTTAATGTCTCTCATGCAGTTCAAGCCATGAAGCTGCAAACATCCTCAGGACAACAAGAGAATAAACCCAAGTATCAAGGGAGACCTAAAAAGGAAAAGAGACAATTTACCAAACTTGGAGACTCCTATGCAGACATTTTCAAGATGCTAATTGCTCACAATTTGGCACACCCTCAGGATCCTGCCAAGCATCGCATACCAGATCCTAAACCTCATTGGTGGGATGAGAAGGCCTTTTGTGTCTTTCACAATGGAATTGGACATGATATAGAAAATTGTTTTAGACTTAAACATCTTGTTCAAGACCTTATTAAGAGCAACAAATTACAAGTTGATGGTTTAACCACTAATGTGGATCACAAAGCTTTTAAAGAACCCTTGCCCAAATATGAGAAATGAGAGAATTCTAACAACAAGAATGGCAAGGCTGCTATCAACTACACTTATACAAATGCTGAAAATGTTATTAACATGCTTGAAGTGGCTGATGATAATGTCAACATGATGAGAGGGAAAGACCCTTATGGATATGATGTGGATTCAACTCCTATGCCTGATGAAGGACCCGTTGTGGTACTAAGAGGTCCTCACTCACGAAGGATGTCCCAACCTCTTAATGATGTCACTAGAAGCCAAGCTCAAGGTCCCATTGTTATTAGAGGTCCTAACTCTAGTAAGTCTAAGCAACCAGTGTCAAAGGGTGTTCTTTCAAAATCTGTTGTTGGTCCTGAGTTGAATTATAATCTTGTTGACCAATTACAACGTACGCCAGCGCAGATCTCAATCTTTGATCTTTTGGAATTGTCCCCTAAGCATAAGCGTGTCCTTGAGGATGCTTTGTGAGTGGCTAATGTCCCTAACAACTTAGATATTGATCAATTCTAGAATATGGTCAACCATTTGGCTAGCCCTCATTACCTCTCTTTCTTAGAAGAAGACGACAAATCCATCATTCACCCACATAACTTGGCCTTACACATAGAAGTCATGATTCATAAAACCCGTGTCAGGCGTGTATTGATAGATGGGGGTGCTGGGCTTAATATTTGTTCTTTGAGCTTATTGAAGGCCTTAGGTTATTCAGAAGAAGTAATTGACACAAGGAAGAAGATAACTATCAAGGCTTATGATGAAGCAGAACGTAGTTCTAAAGGATTGGCCGTTCTTCCTATCCAAATTGGTCCTGTAGAGAAAGATGTTTTGTTTCAGTTATTGATGCCGGTCCTTTGGCTTACAATATTTTGTTAGGTAGACCATGGATATATTTGATGCAAGTGGTCCCATCTACTTATCATCAGTGTGTAAAGTTCCCTTACAATGGAATAGAAGTCTGTATACTTGGAGACAACACACTGTCAGTCAACACAATTTCAGCAGAGTCTCACATTCCTTTGAATAGGGAGGCTAACACTTTTGATATTGCATTTGAGCAATGCAAGAATAAATTCAAGACCATAGATCTTGGTATGGGGGATTACAAATTGGATTCATTTACAAAATTGCCAATTTCCCCTAGGTCTTATGGCAAACCTTCTCAAGATATGAAACCCTCATCTTCAGCCATGACATTATTCGACAAGTTTGTGGAATCCTCAGTTCTGATTCAAGAGGAAAAATAAGAGGTTGTCGTTAGAGACTGGATTTACCGAGAAGAGAAATACCTACATAATGAGAATTTTGCACCTTCCCCTAGAACTTATGGGAAGGGATATACATTGGTCAAGAATATGGGTTATCCAAGACATGGTCCCCTTAGTCGTAGGCTAGATGCTAGGGCTGAACCTCTTAACCATGCCCTTTTTGGACGAAGGAATAAGTCAACAGTTGGCTTAGGTTTTGAAAATAAGAAACAAAAAAGCATCCCTGTCTCAGCTGCGACAGACAGTGACAATGACTCAGACTACACACCTAATCTTTCCAATCAACAAGACATGTCTGATGATTGGGTGCCTTCAACAAATCTCCTTTGGGGAGATTCAAAAGATTTGATAATTGACGGTCCTACTATCCTAGCTGCAATGGATAGTGACTATATGAATGCTAGATTGACAATGGAAAGTGTTGCTATCCTAGCTGTGACAGATAGTAACAGTGCTAATGTTGGGGAAGGTGAAACTCTTCCCAATCTTGAGGCCTCTACATCACAAGGCCCAAATGATGATTCAGAAACAGACTCACATGAGTTCGAATGGGACTCACTTTCAGATGCAACAGTTGATTTGGACATGGATGTTGTCCATACATATAGTATTCAATCCGATGTGACCAATGAGCTTAGTGTAGGACTAGAGGATTGTACTCCTTGAATTGCCTTAGTGGACAACGCTTCATTTGGTAGGACAAATCCTGACTCGGGTATCTTAGGAGGGGACTTGATGAATCCCGATTGTATGGTCATCAAAGATAACACCTTCCACATACACAATGTTGAACCAGTCATTGACCTACCCCTTGTCCATTTCTACCTAATTGACTGGTCTCAGCGATGTCAAGACCCTAAACTCCTCACTTTTCAAAATGACTACGAAATTGCCTGCTATCTGAATGCTCTTGAACCTGTAGTCTCTTCCACCAGCGAACTGACAATGAGTATGACGAAGCCTGATATTAAGTACCTCAATCTAAAAATAAAAGAAAAAGAAAAAAAGAAAGATGGTCTTGATGGTGAAAACCACTTTGTGGCGGTGTCAAAACCCAAAATAGTAAAAAGAAAAGACGTATCTGAAGGTGAAAACCTTTTTGAGGCACCTAAGGATGGGGTACTTAATAACTTACCAAGTTACTTCCAGGATAGGTCATCAGTTCTCATTGAGCCCACACAACCGGTGAATTTGAATACAGAAGAGGTTCCCCAAATAGTGCACCTTGCTCAATCTCTATCAGTTGAAGAAAAAGAGGCATATACAAAGTTTTTGCAAAAGAAGAAAGTCAACTTTGCTTGGACATATTCTGATATGCCAGGGCTTGACACTGATCTTATTATGCATCATCTATCTATAGCTCCAAGAATAAAACCAGTCAAATAAAAGTTGAGGAAAATGCATCCTCATATAGCTCTTCTTGTTAAGGCTGAATTAGAAAAGCTCTTACGCGCAGGATTCATTCGAGCTATCGACTATGCTGAGTGGATCTCCAATATTGTTCCAGTTTCAAAACATGATGGGTCCATTCGCATTTGCACAGACTTCAGAGACCTCAACAAAGCATGCCCAAAGGATGACTTTCCACTCCCAAACATAGACATGATAGTGGATATGACGGCGGGTTATGAGATATATTCCTTAATGGATGGGTTTTCTGGATATAACCAGATAAAAATAGCTCCTGAAGATCAAGAGAAAATAGCTTTCACATGTGCATGGGGAACCTATTGTTGGAACGTCATGCCATTTGGCCTAAAGAATGCAGGAGCAACATACCAATGAGCTATGACCACAATTTTTCATGATATGATGCATAAGAACATGGAAGATTATGTGGATGATACCTTGGCTAAATCTAGGAAACGGGATACACACCTCGACGATTTGGAAGTGATTCTAGATCGCATGGAACAATTTCAACTTAGATTGAATCCAAAAAAGTGTGCATTTGGAGTTACCTCAGGTAAACTCCTAGGATTCATAATTTTAGCAAAAGGAATAGAGGTTGATCCTGAAAAGGTCCAAGCTATATTAGATATGCCACCTCCAAGAAATGTTAGTCAGATGAGAAGTCTTCAGGGATGACTCCAATCCATAAGGAGGTTTATTTTTTAGCTTGCAGACAAAGCACAACCTTTTAATAAGACATTGCATAAGGGCGCTTCTTGCGTATGGAATGAGGAATGCCAAAAGAGCCTAGATCAAATTAAACAATACTTGGCTAATCCTCCAATTTTGATGCCGCCTATTCCTAGGAAACCATTGATTTTATACATTTTAGCAACAGAGTCTTCCTTGGGGGCATTGTTGGCTCAATTAGATGATACTGGGAAAGAAAGGGCCATTTACTACATTAGTCGTACTCTAGTATCTTATGAGATCAATTATAATAACATTGAGAAGTCTTGTCTTGCAGTAGTGTTTGCTTCCCAAAAGTTGTGACACTATATGCTTCCTCATACTATACATTTGGTTGCAAAAATTGATCCTCTTAAGTACTTGCTTAGTAAGGCTGCCCTCACGGGTAGGCTTGCCAAGTGGATAATGGTTTTATCTGAATTTGATATAGAGTACATTGAAAGAAAGGCCATAAAAGGGCAAGCTATTGCTGACCAATTAGTTGACTTCCCAGTTAAGGATAGTATGCCTATTCAAGTAGAATTCCCAAATGAACACATACTGTATGTGACTACCCGCACTTGGAAGATGTTCTTTGATGGTTCCCACATGCAAAATGGATCAGGGGCTGGAGTATTATTTGTCTCTCCACATGGGTACAACATTCCAAAGTCTTACAAACTTTTATTCCCATGTATAAATAATATTGCCGAATATGAAGCTTTGACCAATGGATTGAAAATGGCTATAGAATGGAACATAACAGAATTACATGTCTTTGGGGATTCACAGTTAATTATCAACGAAGTCAATGAGGAGTATCAAACCAAGGATGATAAATTGGTACCTTACAAAAAGATGGTTGAATCATTGAGACGTTACTTTACATTTGTGACATTTCAACAGATCCCTAGGACAGAGAACAAAGCTGCAGATGCTATGGCCACATTAGCTTCACTCCTTCAGTTGGAACAACATGAATCAAGATTCGAATTCCTGGTGGAAGAGCTACACCATCCCATATTTGACTCACCTGAAAGTAATGTCATTTGTACCCTTGTCGCACATGAGTCTTCCCGCTATGGTGCTATCTATTCATATCTATGTGACGGCATCATCCCTAACACTTTCAACCATTTTGAATGTCAAAATCTCATCCATAACACCTCTCGCCACACCCTTATCTCTAGTGATTTGTATAGGAGGGGTTTAGATGGGACACTTCTTAGGTGCTTGGAAAAGGAGGAATCCAACCAAGCGTTAGCAGACATCCATGAGGGCATTTGTGGTGGACACTCTAATGGTCTTGCCATGGCCCGAAGGTTGCTCAGGGTAGGGTATTACTAGCCCACAATGCAGATAGATGTAGTAGTTTTCTCTAAGTCTTGTGAGAAATGTCAAAAACACAGAAACTTGATTCATGCTCCAGGTAGGGAGCTAATTCCTTCCATTTCTCATTGGCCATTTCAGCGCTAGGCCTTTGACCTTGTTGGGAAAATTCACCCCAACTCATCAGGTGGACATAAGTTTATCATTGCAGTTACCGATTATTTCACGAAATGGGTAGAGGTAGTCCCTCTTTCTGTTGCCTCAGGCAAAACAGTTTCCCTATTTATTCTGAATCATATCATTTGCTGATTGGGAGTGCCTTCTGAGATTATTACTGATAATGGAGGTCAATTCAAGAACAAGGACCTAAAGCATTTATGCAAGAAGTTTAAAATTAAGCAACATTGGTCCTCCATCTATTTTCCATAAGGAAATGGATAGGCAGAAGCCTTTAATAAAACCATTCTTAAAATCCTTCATAGAACAGTACACAAGAATGGTAGGGATTGACACTTACAAATCAATTCGGCACTATGGGCTTATAGAACTAGCATTCGCACACCTACAGGAGCTACTCCTTTTGCTCTTTACCTATGGCGCTAAAGCAGTGTTGCCTTTAGAAGTAGAGATACCTTCACGTAGAGTCTCACTCAAAGGTTTAATTACAGATGAGGATTACCGCGCCATGAGGTTACAAGAACTAGAACTTCTAGATGAGAAGCGTAAGGCTTCCTTTGATCACATGAGAGTATACCAAAAGCGTATGTCCAAAGCATTCAACAAGAAGGTTCGCCCTAGGGAATTTCAAATAGGTGATCTTGTTTTGAGAGAGAACCCTAAAAATCAACAAAACAAAGAACAAAAGGGCAAGTTCGAACCTAATTGGCTTGGACCATACGTTATTACAGCGACTTTTGGTACAGGTGCATATTTACTGTCAGATGAAGATGGAGAACAGCTCCCTGAGCCCATCAACATTGTGCACCTCAAGAAGTTCTATCCTTGATGCCCGTTTCTGTCTGGGGGCATCTTTTGTACATATTTATTGATCCTGAAAAAATCCAAAAAAATGGTATATTGTTAAAAAATCCTAAAAAGCATATACAGTCCTGAAAAAATACAAAAAAATAAAAAAATGAAAAAAGATTCCAAGTGGTGAAAATTTGGAAACAGGCGCTACTTGAGGCCTTTGCACTCCTATTTGTTAGCATGCATCCTCGACACTGAACCTTTCTCCATCATACCTTGACCTCATTTGACTTGGTCTGGAATTGGTCTTTATCTTTGTCTAAGGGGCATAACTGTTAGCATTGGTCTTTTAGGTGCGTTTGTCTCTTGGGGCATTTCACAACAGGTGTTTTTCAACACCACCCCAAATAGTGTTTTTCAATACTACCCTTGTGTTGAGTGTTTCTTAACACTTATCAGATGTCTTACCCAATAGTCCAAGTGTAATGTGATATTTCTCACTAAGCAGATGTGATACTTAGAGTTTGACTCTATGACCAACACACACACACTTAAACAATCGACTTGTTGAGATATGTTGACTTTATTTTTCTTTGTGTGACCAACACACACACACTTTAACAATCGACTTGTTGAGATATGTTGACTTTATTTTTCTTTGTGTGCTGTCTATGAGGATTTCTTTGATGAGTGGTCTCTCCCTAAGAAGTTTTCAATGATGCATAGCTAGAAGACTGAGGGTATGAGAACATGTTTTCTTTCTTTATCTATTTGTGGGTATATTTTGTTGGTCCTAATTTTCATGAGCATTTTATGCTAGTCTTACTTGACACTATGGATTGATAAGGTATTATCCTTGACTATTTTGCGAGTGCATGCTTCTAGTTATCTTGACTTTCATATGTCTTGATACAAGCATAATCTCACCATATCAAACTTAGGTAATCTCACTGCATTAGTCATCTTGACCTCCATGTCTTTGATGCTTAGGTGGGATTTTCACATTTCTATCTGATAAAGATCATATTCATATCCACATAGTTATGCTAGTGTGCATTGTATGATCTTACGATGCTACCAATAACACTCGATGATGATAATTAGATGTCTATAAGCGTTGTGACCTTGCAAGTCAACCACTTGTCATAGTAGCTTGCATTTTTAGGTTCATGTTAGTTTAGTTTTTGCATTTGGCATGTGGAGAGAGCTCTCCTTTTTTCATCTTACGTGGACCTGTCTGTCGACTATGCTCACCTTTCCTTCTTCTCGATCATGTCTTTCACTCCTTGTCTTTTTCATCTTGAACCTGTTCCTATTTATCACAAGGGGTTAATCATATCATCACATCTATATCACAACTGTCATTTTCAAAAACATGAGTCTATATCATACACATGAGAATTAAAAATACATCTACGAGAGAGAACATAC
The DNA here is from genome assembly GCA_027943335.1 of Chamaecyparis obtusa. Classification (NCBI taxonomy): domain Eukaryota; kingdom Viridiplantae; phylum Streptophyta; class Pinopsida; order Cupressales; family Cupressaceae; genus Chamaecyparis; species Chamaecyparis obtusa. The sequence continues at coordinate 810,357 of BSBK01002737.1, read as the reverse complement.
ATGAGCATATACATAAACATTTTGAGCAAAATGACAAGACAATATACATCAACTGATATATCTATCACAAGTGAAACATTAACACATGATATGTCGAACATCCAGTAATCTCCTATATAAATCAATGTCATGATACAATATACAATATGGGATCCCAAAATCTGGATCAATGTCTCAAGATATGTCTAAATATCTAACAACCTCAAACCTAAACCTAGGACTCGCTACCACCCTCGTGAGGAGCTCGTGGTGGTGGAGGGGGCATGACTCTCCTATCAGATACCATATTTGATGCCCCTGCCCTCTGAGAGTATGACGATGCTCTCTGCTCCTCCGAAATGGCCTAAAGGTAGAGTCCATGATAGTATGCTGCTCTCGCCATCTCCCGTCGAATCTCTAGAGCATCTACCTGTGCCATCGCCTCGCGACGTGCTATCTCTACCCTGAGATCGACTATCTGTTGATCTCTCTCCGCTCTTAGATCTACCAGCTGCTGGTCCCTCATAGCTATGGTAATCCTCAGCTGCTGCATCTCTATCTCCAGAGCCTGTATCCGGGCTCTCAAATCCTCCCCACCTGCAGGTTGATCTTGTTGTACCTCTGCTTGCCGGCGAGCTGGTCTCATCTCATCCTCAGCAGTCGTTGATCTCTGTCCCCGTGACCATTTTCGGCCACCTGATCTGGATCCCTCCCCTTTCTCCATCCTCCTCCCTCTCCCCCTCCTACCATCTCTGCCGCCCCCTCCATCTCCTCCATGCCCTCCGTCCCCCCCATCATCACCCCCGTCTCCACCCTGGATTGGTCCCTGTGCATCTGGTACGGTAAACCGAGGAATGGCACCCTGCATCTCTCAGCCCTGTATGCTGCATCTGCTCCCGCATCCGCCATATCTGAGAGATACTCCCAAGGCTCCCTCTTGATAGCAGCTGTGTCCTGCACTGCCTGCTGGTAATCCAGCATCGGCAGCCACCCATGACCCTCCTCATCTTGGGCCCGTGCATATGTGGTAGTCTCCATGGAAACTCATTGCTGGTGCCCAAACTGCCTCCAAACCTGAGTGATACAAAATCTCTCCATAATCTCTAAGTATCGACCTACCAGTGGCCGAGTACACAACATATAACTCAGCTCATCCTCTGCATCACTCCACCCCTCGACCTCCCTGTATGGCCTCCATGTGATGGAGGTCAGCTCATCTAGTATCTGCCTATAGTATGTCACATCCCTAATATGGGCATGTGATATGTATCTTGTGTACCTGTAGATGTATGGGTATCTTTGCTCCCTAGGCTGAACTCTGGGGCGTATCACAACGATATGCTCCCAAGCCCACACCTGTGCCAGGATGGCACCACACGCCCATGTCCGATTGTCCCTGTAGATGATCTCGTGCAGCTCATGATACATCTTTGCTAGTATGGCCGGACCCCATGCCATGCGCCGAGGTCTGCCTACCAAGTCTATCAATAGCCTGGCCCATCCAAGCGGGAATCCCTTCTGACTGCGATTAGTCATCAGGATTTGTGAAATGATAGATGCCACAATACATGGCACCAGAAAATCTCTACCGAAATAATCTAGTAGCCACTCCCAGCTGACGTGCCGATCAAGGATAGTCACATCCTGGAACATCTCCTGGATCATCCGTCGCCCCTCAGTCACATCCTGATCATAGTATACCTGTGCCATCACACGAATCATGTCAATTTCTATGGAAACATTACATTTATGACTATCTCTCAAAACATGATTATACTCACAGGCTCACCATAGCATGGAACCCGTAGTATCCTGTAGACATCCTCTAGTGTGATCGATGCCTCTTCGGTAGGCAGGTGGAAGGTGTTGTGCTCACTATGCCATCTTTTGACAAGAGCAATCAACAACCCATGATCGACCCTGATATATGGGAATCTCAACAGATATCTGAATCCCATCGCTCTAATGTCAGCAGTGCCCGGATCATCTAGATCTCGGACACACCTCAACCCGGTCACCTTTAGCGCTTTGATGATCAATGCCGAAAAGACCTCCTGCAAGCCATTAAGCCAAGCCAGTTAGAACATATCATGATGGATGTCTAAAAATCAGTATCACACATCTTTAAACACAGAATATTGTCTGGACCCATGTCATTTTTGCTCAAAATACTTAAAATTTCAAAATTTGCCCTTGGGCGATACTGCTTTTTGGAACAAGTATCGCACGATACTTCTCTTTATAGCAGGACGATATACCTTTGGGCGCGCAATAGTTCACCCGGTATTGTGCGATAGTTCACCTAGTATCATGTGATACTGGTGTCTATACGCGTGCAATACTTTGGGGACCCGCGAAGTATTGCACGATATTCCTCCCCAAAGGGCGCGATATTTTTAAAGTATCATGTGATATTTCGCCTAAAACTAAAAATTTGAAAATTTAAAAACGTGCTCACAATGTATTAAATGACTCAAAAAAATGCACATTTTTTGAAAATGTACCGGGCTAGGATAGTGTGGTGGCCGATTGTGCAACTGGGCGCGCTCGAATCGATGTCTCTGGATAGGATCTGCTGCTTGCTGGGCCATTCTCTCTCTCTAAGCTTTTGAAATTCTCAAATCAATCAAAGTCAAATGATTTTGAAAATGACATTTTTGACCCCTTTTATAGCGTTTTGACTTTTTTTGACCAAATTTCAAAACCCCTTAGAATTGCGTGAAAATTGCACCCCTACCTAATTTCGACATCTTGGATCCATTTTCGGACTCGAAATCAAAATCTGAGGTCATCTTGATAGTCAAAATCACGTTCCAAATCTTCTCCCTCTTCTGCGTAGTTGATTGACCTTTTGAGGCATAATTTGATTTTTGATGGACTTTCTTCATTTCCATGTCTTTCAAAATTCCAGTCTTTCATTTGCCCTACTTCTTTTTCTAATTCATCACTGGGGCATGTTTTCACTGCCTAATGGTTATACTGTTATCATTTGATCAAATCTGTTATCAATTTGCTGTTCTCCTCTATCTGATTTCGATTCCGATTCCGAGGGGGCAGTACCTATGGGATTCTCAACCCTGATTTTCTTGATTCTCTTGATTTAAACATCTTTTGTGAGCTTTTGCTCAAATTTGAGATTCTTATCTCTTATTTTGAATGTGATCCCGAATCGACCTCATGTTCAAAGGCCTTTATTTATGTTTGTCCGGGTGTGATCTCGAATCGACCTCACATCTGAGTTGTTTTGTGATCCTAGATCGATCTCACATTTCAACTCCATTCTTTGACCACATGTGTTCCCAAATCGATCACACATTAGTTAAAAAGGGGCAAATGTATGCACCCAAAAATGGTCGCCTAGACTTTGGGCCCCATTTATTTGATTTATCAACCCTGAATCATTTTGATCAATAATCAATATTTTCAACATTATCAATTTCTTGATCAAGTCTTAATTTCAATCATATATTGGATTTTTATCCTTGGGCTAACCATTTTATCCTAAGTTTTTATTTACTTAAAAGGAATATTTCCTCCCCTTTTAATAAATAAAAAAGCTCTCTTTCCTCTTATCCTAAGTTGCACAAATAAAACATTATTCTCATTTTATAAAAGAAAGGAAAAAACACTTTTTGTCTCACATGGACACAAAGTCAACTCCTATTTTCTCATTGGAAGATACTTGTGCACATGGATTGCTCCTCTTTCAAGCTCCATGGTTGATTGAGACTTTTGCCTCTTAATCTCCATGGTCCATTCCTTTGCATTTTTTATAAAAGAAGAGCTCTCTCCCTCATTTTAGGACACTCATTTTCATACTAACTCTATGCTGCAGGAATTCTTGAAGACTTTGGAACTTTTTAGAGATCATTGTTGTATTACATCTTAGAGTTCTTCATTTGCTTCATAGTTTAGTTTCCATTCTTACATAGTAGTTCATGTTTATGCTTTCATAGCTTAGATTTCACTTTCAAGCTTTAGAATAACTCATCTAGCTTAATAGGAAGGATTGTAACACATTGCTATTTCCATTTCATAGCTTAGTTTGTACTTCCATTTTCATAGCCTAGCTTGCACATTTTGCATTCTCATTTTTAGCTTGCATTGCATTGCATTTCCATTTGATTCTTTGGGGATATTGACACTCTTGCCCTTGTCCTCATTCGAATCTCTCATTGTATGGTTGACTAGAAAGATCACAAGCTCAATAGTTCTAGCTGAGAGCAAATCCATAATCTTGCCACTTCATGCATAAAGAGCTATGAATCGATTTGTGAAGGCTCATTTTTGAGCTTCCTTGCATGTAAGGATCCATAGAAGTGCACTACTTTTGTGTGTACACATTCTACCAAAACTATTTATCCTATACTCTTAATCTCAACTTTAACATTATCCTAAAATTAAACTAAACAAAACTTGACCCTTAATTTTTATTTCTTTGACTGAATTATTAATAAAAAAGTAGGAATTTACAGTCTACTAAAATCATTTATCCTATACTCTTAATCTTATCTTTTTCTTTGATGTTAATAAAAAAATTAGAAATTTCCATTCCACCACAATCAATTATCCTACATTCCTAACCTCATCTTTAACAATATCCTAAGTTTTAAACTAAACTCAATCATCCAAAACCACCCAAATTAAAAATATCTTCTCTATTTTAACACCTTCAATAAAGCTCCCTTTTTTCTTTAAAAAAAAAACTCCTAAAGCTCCTTTTTTAAAGGTTAAAAGAGTGATAAAATAAAGATAATAACATGGTTGGGTGAGAAATTTGGACGAAAGTTCTTAGGTACGTTGTTTAGCCTTTTTTCTCTTCTTTATCTCTTTGCTTTTTGGCGCGCTTTGACTAAAGAGTAGCACACAAGCCGCCGCCCCTTCCTTGCATTTTCCTGTCCAATGCGCGTGCCACGTGGCACGTGTTCAGTGAACGAGTGACGAAACAAAGCCGCGTACCTGGACCCCACGGCTCCACTCCTCCTCTCTCAAATTGCCACCGTGTCATCCCCACCACTTCTTGTATCGTCTGCAACGTAGGATTTCTGACGTACTCAAAAGCCCCACTATTGTTTCCTTTCTCAATAAATTCTCCTCACGGGCAGAAAAATATTGGAAAAAAATCACAGTTGGGTTTGTGAATTGATCGGAAAAGGTTAAAAACACATAGTTTGCTCTGTGAACCAGAAGAAATCTGAGAAAAAGGAAAAGTTGAGAGCTGCGAAGGATTTGGGAAATGGCGGCGGCAGTAGAAGCAACAGATGCAACAAAGTTGCCCCCAGGGTTTCGATTTCACCCTAGTGATGAAGAAATTGTGGCTTATTATCTGAAGAACAAGGTCGCTGGCAAGAGACAGGATCTTGAAGTTATTCGTGAGATCGATCTGTACAAGTGCGAGCCCTGGGATTTGCCAGGTAATTATTTGGAAACTTTGACTTTTTTGGTAGTTTAGAAACTTTCTTTTTGGTCTCCCGGTGTGTCTATGCTGATTTTGAGTTTTCTTTCTTGAGGTTTTGCTGGTTTTACGAACTGGGTTTGGTCGGTTTCTGAGAATTGTTCTTGCCGGGGTAGTTTTGGTAGTTTCTGTAGATTTTTGTTGACGTAGAAAATTGGTGTCATTTGACGTGAACTTAGCCCTTGGTAATTCCGTTTTGTTTTTTAAGTTGTTTTCTTCGAGTTCTGCTATTTTCATGAACTGTGGATTGTCGTTTGTGGCGGATTTGTTCACTTTGGAGTATATTTTGGTGTTTAATGTGGATTTGTATTACGGGAGAACTTTGCAGTCGTTTGACAGGAATTTTGCTTTGTTAGATTTATTTTTGTTTCCAGTATTTTGCCTTCAATGCCTGCCGTTTTTCATAAATTGGGTTTGATTGTTTCATATGGATCATTTGTGGTGGAATGGGTTTTGGTAGTGGATATATATTTGTGTTGGCGGAAAAAATTGCCGTCATTTTTGTAGGAATTTTCATTGAACAGTATTAGTTGAAGCATCCATTTAGGGATTGAAGTGAAATGATTTTATTAGCGTACACGAGCTGATGTAAAGCTCCAAGTTCTTAAAAAGTGAATTACGAGCAGCAAGATTACATTAGCTGTTTGATTTCACAGTGACAAGGTGAATTATGAGCATCAAGATTACTTTAGCTGTTTGATTGCACGGTAACAAGGTCTAGTCGGCGACGCTGCAGCTTCCTTTGGACGCAGAATGTTTTATTGCTAACATTGAATAGAAATTTACACTCTTTTTGTAAATGTTTTCTATTCAAAGACTGCATATTAGAATCAAGTCTTGCTCTCTTCCATAGTACAGAGCATATAACCAACTCTTAAGGAGACAGTGAACTAGATTTCGATATATCCAACCATCCATGACCGTGTCATTCTGCTTTCGTCACACCAAAAGTGAAACCCGGATACGATCGCTCCACTGAATTCTCCTAGGTTGTCGCCCAGCTCTGGCTTCACATCTGAGTTGATGTCTACTTGCTCACAGCTGGGCTGTAAACATCTTTTCCCTCCATTTGATCTCTCCATCCATGCGGGCTTTTGATGGGAGATGTGTTAAATTTGCGTTATACAACCAGGTAATGTATTGCAGATTATATTTATGTTAGATGATGTAGATAGTTGAATGTCGGTTGATGGAAACATTTCCTGACGATCGATAGGATATATGACACCATTTTGTAGATTTCAGGGTGAGTTACAGATCTGTTAGTGGAAACATATCATGTCAACCGAAGAAGATGTGGCCATTAGTTATAGGTAATAGTTTTCGTGGGCTGGGCTGGGTTAGTGAAACTTTTATCACAGAATGAAGTTTTAATTTCAGTGGAGGCAAGAAATTTTGCAAAGGTAATCTACATCGTTTTTAGGAAGAATTATACAGTTTACTTGTCAGAGAAAAAGGGCTATGTTTTTAGGTTTTTCTCATAGACAAATACTGTTTTAAATGCCAAATCTCTATATATAGCCATGTTTGGAGGGGAGCTGAAGACACATGTAAGGATGACATAATGTTATGGTAAGTAGATCCCAACAACTGAAAGGGGAGTTTAATTATAGGTTTTCTTTTCTTTTTTCTCATTATGTATCAAATGCCAAATCTCTATATATAGTCATTTTGGAGGGAGCTGAAGGCACATGCAAGGGTGACACAATATTATGTTAAGTAGATGCCAACAACTGAAAGTGGAGCTTAATTATTAGTTTTCTTTTCTTATTGTTTTAATTTTCAAATCTCTATACATATTGATGTCTGTAGGGAGGTGAAGGAACATGTAAGGATGACAGAATATTGTGGAAAGCAGATCCTAACTTCTGAGAGGGTAGCTTAGCTATTCAAAAAATTGCATTAAGAAGCCAGTAATTTGGGATACTTTAACAGTGGAGTAGGATATGTGAGCCCTCAGACTAGTCTGGACAAAAGGTATGGATCCATTTATAGATGTATGTAGTAAGTTGGTGTCACTGTTTTAGTGCAGTGTATGAGTCAGATGCCTACTTGCTATGGCAGCAACTGAATAGTTTGCTGGCTGTATACATGATTGCATTACTTGTTTACTTTCATTTCTGCTAACTAATTGGTTTCTGAAGATGTCATCCTTGTCAGCTGGTCCAATATACCTTTTTGATTATCTTTCATCTTAGGCTTTTACAAGCCTTGAGAGTACTGGCCAAAACTCATCTTGCATGGGATAGAATTGCTTTATATCCTTTTCTCAGAGTCAATGGCTCATTTGATTAAAAATGGCTACTTTCTGTAAGGGGGAAACAAGAAAAAAGGATCAAGGGTAACATTCAGTTGATGCAAAAAGGGTTGATCCAAAAATAATCAAAAAGCTTATTTTTTGATTAAAAATGCAAACATTGAGGAGAAAATTACCTTGTAAGAAACTGACTTTTGAATAACTCTCGTGCTCTATTAGTTTCCATATTTTATTGGGTTACTGGTCTGGTTGCCTGATAGCCATAAAAGGTTTCTAAAATAATTTACTAGATGATAGAAAACATCTCAAATAGTATTTTGAAGCAGTGTAGAACTTAGTTCATGTTTTTAAACTAGGAATTTTCATTTACCAAAAGCCTTCTGACTAAAATGCATATTTCTTAGAATTAAGGTTTTTCTCATCTTTCGTTATTAAATTCTCTTATGATATATATTGAGATCTACACAATACAGAAATATTTATGAGATGGATGTAGAATGAGATAAGCGCAGTCATAAAGAACTGGGTCTTTCATTGTGGATCCCCAGGTTAAAATATCCAGGGAACCTGGTGAAGTGTTGAAACTGGGTAAAATGCTGCACCCATCTTAGCATTAACCCAATGACAAATATAAAATAAAAGAAATAGCAAGAAATGGTTAATTTTTAAGGAAAGAGAAACAAATTGAAATTATGTTCAAATTGTGCAAAATTTCTTCAGAAGTGGCCTTTGCTGAGGAATGTTATCATCTTGTCAGGGGTCTGCCAAAGTTCTTGCTTCTGAAGATCTAAAATGTTGTGCTAGTGTATTTTGGGATTGCTGTTACTATTTTTGCTTTATCACACTATCATGTTTTTATGTATTGTGTTGTTTTGCTCAGTTCATGCTATAAAATGCCCTTACATAATGATATACATGTAGAATCAAGAATGCTTATAATCCTCAAATTGGTCACATCAGGCCAGATACATATGTGACTAGTTCTAGTTCATAATGGGGAAAAAACCTCCCCTTACAATTTTAGGGTTTTTAAACTAGTTATGGCAAAAGGCACTGATCTGTATATAAGGATAGTGTGCAGAATGTCTTTTTCCTAGTTAACAATTCTCACTTAATTTGGATGCATTGGACTTGGCGTTATTTGTTTGAATCAGAAATATTAAATTTAAACAACATTATTTGACAACTTTAAGGCAAATTTGTTTTGATGCCCCAGTTATATTTGTAATCCACAGCTCATGCATCATTGTTTGAATGCCAACATGTTCAATTAAATAATTAGAGTATATGTCTGAAATTATTTGGATCACTATCTTAGCCTTACGGATAAAACATACCTATAAAATTACAAGAAATGGTGAATTTGAGAAACTAAATATCATGAATGATAGAGAACAAGTGAAAAACTCTTTTGAATCATCAATGAAGATTTAAAGAGGCTTAACTGTATCTATGAATAAAAGCATTTGCTTTTGTTGTTTTCTTTTTGTTGAGTATTATACCTTGGTCTTTTTGAATTGGTTGAATCCAATTTATTGTGCTAACAGTGTGGGTGCATGCCTCTGTTGTTTTCTCTAATGATTATTACAAAGTAATTTGCAAAATACTTGCTTGTATTAACAGAGATCAATAGATCAATATATACAAATGAACAGATGATGTTTCCTTAGGAAATGATCGTGAAGAATAGAAACTTTCTATTCTTAGTGACAACTAACTAAATATTAGAAACATTCTAATATTTACAATACATTACTCATAGATTAACCATTAAATAATAACAGACAATAATAGAAACTATCTATTATCGTAATACCCTCCCTTAATGGTTGATCTATCCACTACACCAAGCTGTCCTCTGAATTTGACAAACTTCTCTGGACCAAGAGGCTTGGTGAGAATGTCTATAGTCTGATACTCTGTTGGAATGTACTGTAATTGTATAGTCCCGTCTTCAACCAGTTGTGGAATGTAGTGACAATGAACATCTACATGCTTGGTTTTTTCATGGAAGACCAGATTGCGGGCTAACTTGATAACGCCTTCGTTATCAACAAATAGAGTTGTCGGGCTTGCTGGTGACATTTGCATATCCCCAAGCATCCGACAAAGCCAAACAACTTCACAACCTGCCTTGATTGTCCCTCTGTATGCGGCCTCTATGGAGGAGAGAGAAACTGCCTGCTGCTTCATACTGGTCCATGTGATGGCACCGGATCCCAAACTGAACACATATCCAGAATTTGAATTTTTATCATCAACAAAACCTGCCCAATCTGAATTTGTGAAACCACTGAGTCTAGGATTAGAACTCCGAGAGTAAAGGAGTCCATAATCAGTAGTGCCCTTTACATAACGAAGCACACGCTTGACTGCCATCCAATGATTAGCCTTGGGAGGTGTCATAAAGCGTGAGATGTAGCTGACTGTGAAGCTGATATCAGGTCTAGTAGCAGAGAGGTAGATGAGGCTGCCTACTAGTTGCCTGTATGAAGTATCATCAACGGGAGGAGAATCGGACTTTGCTGATAACTTTAGACCTTTCTCCATGGGTGTAGATGCAGGTTTGCAATCCTGCATATGAAATTTGCCCAACAGAGCTTTGGCATATTTGGACTGAGAAATGAATATAATAGTAGACTGTTGCCAAACTTCAACATCTAGGCAATAATGCATGAGCTCAAGGTGAGTCATATCAAAAGACTGGCATAAATTCTATATGATTCCTTGAATCAAAGATGTCAAATTGCCAGTGATGATCAGATCATCCACATAAATAACCAGAAGGATGATGTCACTGTTAGTAGTCTTGATGTACAAATTTGAGTCTGATGAACTCCTTTGGAAGCCTTGATCACTGAAGTAGTTATCAATTTTCATGTATCATGCTCTGGGGGCCTGGTTCAAACCATAGAGAGCATTCACCAATTTGAGAACCTTGTGTTCTTTACCAACAACCTTGAAACCAGGAGGCTGCGTCATGTAGACCTCTTCCTGTAGGTCACCATTCAAGAAAGCACTCTTGACGTCCATCTGATGGACCTTCTAGCCAAATTGTGCTGCCATGGCTAGGACTAATCTGATAGTGCTCATATTTGCTGTAGGAGCAAAGGTCTCCTCATAATCAATGCCCTGACGTTGAGAAAAACCCTTCGCAACTAAACGAGCCTTGTACTTATCCAAAGTACCATCAAACTTGTATTTGATTTTATAGACCCATTTGCAGCCAATGGGTTTCTTTCCTGATGGAAGATCAGAAAGGACCCAGGTGTTATTCTTCAGCAGGCTCTGGTGTTCAGATGTCATAGCCTATTCCCACTCTGGAATTCCTTTAGCCTTTGAGTATGTTTGAGGTTCAAACACACTGTGAATGTTTGCCATGAGAGCAAAATTAACTGTCTCTGTAGGTTTGCTCTTCTTTCGAGCAGTCCTCCCATTGACGAGTTCATCATCCCGAAGATCAACAAGTGTCTTGGCCCACCACTTAGACCGGAGAGAAGGACCATCATTCACATCAGGAGATGCTCTATGATTAAGTTCCTCATCAAAAGAATCCAGATCAAACTCAAGTGAAGCATTTGCATATCTGGGTGATCTTGTAAGAGAGACCAGAGGTGTCTGGACAAGAATTACCGGTATAATTGGAGCTACTGGAGTTACTGGAGCCCTCCCATCAGGTGGACCTAATGGAAGTCTAACTCCCAAATCATGAGCCTTCATAGGCTGATTGGCTGGATCAAGAACATGAGTAACGAGCATGAATGGTCCTCGCTGCTCATCAATGAGTACATCACGACTGTACAGGAGACGAGATGTCTCAGTGTCGATCAAGCGCTAGGCTTTGTGAAGACTACTGTATCCAACAAGCATGAGTTTCTGACTCTTAGCATCCAACTTGGTGCATGATGCATCAAGGATCTAAACATAGGCAAGAGAGCCATAAACCTTTAGGTGACTGATTTTGGGCTTGCGACCTGACCAGGCCTCTTCCAGAGTCTTACCTTTGACCGCCACAATGGGTGACTGGTTCAAAAGGTAAACTGCAGTGTTAATTGCTTTTGCCCAAAACTTCTTCGAAACATGTTTGTCTTCTAGCATGGATCGAGCCATCTCGGTGATTGTTTTGTTCCGACGTTCAACTACACTGTTCTATTGTTGTGTGTGGGGTGTGGTTAGTTGGTGCTTGATGCCATAAATATCACAGAAGCTAGAGAATTCAGGAGAACAAAATTCCCCCCCATTATCTGTCCTAAGAGCAATAATAGATTTCCCAGACTCTTTTTCAACTAGAGGTTTAAACTTCTGAAATATAGAAAACACATCTAATATCTTTTTAAGAAAATATACCCACATTTTTCTATTGGAATCATCAATAAACAACAGAAAATACCTCGACCCAAGAACAAAGGGAGTAGCCATAGGGCCGTAGATATCGGCATGAACAAGGTGAAGTACCTGAGAAGTGCGCCATGAATCGCCAAAAGGAAAAGGTGTGCGATGTTGCTTCCCAGCCTGACATGCATCACAAACTCCAAGTTGAGTCTGAATCTCTGGCAATTCGAGAACAAGCTCTTCTCGAGCACCCGAGCAAGCTGAGAGAGATAATGCACATTTAAGTGCCCATACCGTTGATGCCAAAGTGAGCTAACAGAAGATTGCCGAGCAGCCATAGCTAGGTCCTGAGAATCACCAGAATCAACAAGTATAAAAAGACCATGATCCTCAAGGCCAACTGCAACAACAGACTGAGTATCCCTATTAGTGATGGTGCACTGATGTGGACTGAAGGTGATATCCAACCGTGGAGAATGTCGCAGCATCTAATTGATTGAGAGTAGATTGGGTTCCATCCCTGGAACATAGTACGCATCAAGGAAAATGATATTCCTCCTAGTTGACTAAATCTGAATGTTGCCTTTGCCGACAACAATGTACTCTTCCCCTCCACCAAAAATAACTGAATCTGAGAAATGTTGGTAGTCAGTGAACCAGTCTCTGCGGTGGGTGAAATGACGAGAGGCACCTGAATCAATGTACCAGGCAGACGACTTCACATGATCAGCAGGTCTTTTAGCCATGAAGGCGTAAAAAACAGATTCTGTCTTCTCAGTGTGCTCTGTGTTGTTTGCTTTGGGCTGCGAACCAGATTGATTTCCCTTGAGCAATATGTTTGTCAGTGATGCCATTGCACATTTTCCAAAAAATGTGAATATTTGAGATGGCATGAACTTCGAGGCAAAAAAATGGAAGACCTAGAAGAGAGCTCAAAAAACCCAAAAAGAATATATAGTCAGAATTTGAACCCGCTGGCTCAAAAATGGAGGCACCTAGAAAAATTTGACGACAACCCATTTGAGATCTCGAAAAACCCACCCAGAATTTGAAATCAGAATTTTTTTTGAGTTTAAAAAATTGTATTTTGAGCACAAATGGCCTTGGCTGCAAAAAAAAGGTTAATTGGCAGTCATGAATGGAGATTTGTTGCAGAAAAACAACAGAATCTGGAAGAAAAACGGCACGGAGAAGGGTGTGAGTGCAAAAACGTTGCTAGAGACGAAGGTCAGACACCAAAAATGGTGTGTTTTTGCAGAAAAAAATGGTGCTTGCGTTTACAGAACGATGGCAATCAAATGCCCGCGTATGCAGAAAAATGTCTGCAACGAGCAGCTCCAGGTCGTCACGCAGATTGCAAAAATCCTAGGCGTGAATGATGAATTTCTCAAAAATTGAAACCCTATACGGGTTGTAGAGAAATTGCAGAAATAATTTCGAAAGAAATTATAAATTTTTTGAAAAAATTTAAAATATTGGCTTTGATACCATATTACAAAGTAATTGGCAAAATACTTGCTTGTATTAACAGAGATCAATAGATCAATATATAGAAATGAACAGAAGATGTTTCCTTAGGAAATGATCGTGAAGAATAGAAACTTTCTACTCTTAGTGACAACTAACTAAATATTAGAAACATTCTAATATTTACAATACATTACTAATAGATTAACCATTAAATAATAACAGACAATAATAGAAACTATCTATTATCGTAATAATGATGGCCTTATTTTGTGGATCTTTCAGTTTTCTGAAGTCCAAACAGTTAGATATAAAACATACACCTCAGCCTTTTAGTGAATTGGATGCAAGTTTGAACTTAAAAAAAGTTAAAAAGTTACTTTAATTTGTTGTTATCAAATCATATCGTTGTGTTGTCAATATCCAGAGAAACTAAAATATAATTTATAGAGATGTTAAATTTTTTGAGTTTTCATATTGTTAAATTTCATTTGAATGCAAGTGGCTTTTGTGAATCCTTTATTGGCTAGTTGTTTATGATTGTAGTTTTTACATTAGTGGACAAAGAAATCAGGGTTTATAAAACTTATACTTATGCAAACATTGTTTTTCTTCAAGTTAAAAACTAAATAGTGATATGAATATTCTATATAAGTTGCTGACTAGAGTCGTCATTTTTTTTAGGTAGTTTTGGTTGGCAATTTGAGCAATGCCTATTTTGTTTTTCTGGATTCTAAAAGTGGTATGCATTAAAGAAACCAGTTTTGCTTCTCTGTGTATCTTTGACTGTACAATACAGTTTGTTAGGGATTCTGTTATTTAAATTTTTTCCCTCTGATTTAGGATTTGATTGTTGGTTCTGAATTATCACAGATTCATGTAGTTGGTAATGTCTGCACTGTGCAGTTCTTTTTCTCTTATTAATATTACTGGCAAGGAAGCTTCTCTTTCCTTTTGTAATCCATTTATTGCATGTGGTATTAATTTTTCAAAATAGCTTTAGCCTCTGTTAATAGTATTGTTATTTTGTCTCCTGTATGATCCAATTAGATGTTTAAGAGTTGAGCTAGGCAATTGTTTCTTCAGGTGTTGTAGAGTACTCTTCATTTTTGTTTGAGAAGTTCAAAAGCCTCATTATCTACAACTAAAATCAAATCCTTCAATTTTTGCAGATAAGTCTATCTTGCCTACTACTAAAGATCTAGAGTGGTTTTTCTTTAGCCCTCGTGACAAGAAATATCCCAATGGGTCACGCTCAAATAGAGCTACTGAAAAAGGTTACTGGAAAGCAACAGGAAAGGATCGGAAAGTGACCTCTCAATCAGATAAGATTGGAATGAAGAAGACTTTAGTCTTTTACAAAGGCCGTGCTCCAAATGGACAAAGAACGAGTTGGCTGATGCATGAATATCGCCTAGATGAAACACAGTGCATTGGAGCTCCTCACTTGAAGGTATCCATTCAATCATTCTTGTTTACTTTCTGTAAATTATTCATCATTTGATTTTTTTTAGGAACAGATAACTTTGTTAAAGTTCACTGCTTCTTTCTACTAATAGATTACGCGTTGCCTGGTGGTGCAAAAATAGTCTTTTCTCCTTTTTATTTTCTATGCCACATATAGGGGGAGTTGAATTTGGCCATTTATTTTACATATCACCATAATTGTTTTGGCATTTGAAAACCATATAAGACTTGCCTAGCAGGGGACATGTTCTAGACAAGCTTACCTGGGAGGGGAAACATGTCAGCAAAGAGAAAATAAATTACGCCTTGCTTGGTGGTGCAAAAATAGTCTTTTCTCCTTTTTATTTTCTATGTCACATATAGGGGGAGTTGAAAACCATATAAGACTTGCCTAGCAGGGGACATGTTCTAGACAAGGTTACCTGGGAGGGGAAACATGTCAGCAAAGAAAGAAAATAGATTATGCCTTGCTTGGTGGTGCGAAAATAGTCTTTTCTCCTTTTTATTTTCTATGCCACATACAGGGGGAGTTGAATTTGGCCATTTATTTTACATATCACCACAATTGTTTTGGCATTTGAAAACCATATAAGACTTGCCTAGCAGGGGACATGTTCTAGACAAGCTTACCTGGGAGGGGAAACATGTCAGCAAAGAAAGAAAATAAATTACGCCTTGCTTGGTGGTGCAAAAATAGTCTTTTCTCCTTTTTATTTTCTATGTCACATATAGTGGGAGTTGAAAACCATATGACTTGCCTGGCAGGGGACATGTTCTAGACAAGGTTACCTGGGAGGGGAAACATGTCAGCAAAGAAAGAAAATAGATTATGCTTTGCTTGGTGGTGCAAAAATAGTCTTTTCTCCTTTTTATTTTCTATGTCACATTCAGAGGGAGTTGAATTTGGCCATTTATTTTACATATCACCACAATTGTTTTGGCATTTGAAAACCATATAAGACTTGCCTACTAGGGGAAATGTTCTAGACAAGCTTACCTGGGAGGGGAAACATGTCAGCAAAGAAAGAAAATAAATTGTTTAAAACTGGTTAAATTTTTGGGAAAACTTGCACCCTTTCACCTCACAACTTGTTTAGTTGAAATTTAATGAAATGACACAGATAGAAGCTGAGGACGAGTATAAACTTTTATTGTAGTTCCAACTACCAAACAACAAATATATTTATGGATTTGGTATAACTAGTGGCTTATATTCCATTTGTGAACCATGTATATAGAAAATGAAATAATATGAAGGACTAAGTTTACTTGTACGATTCTGTTTAATCTAACATTAGCACGAAGGAAACTGGATATTTGCATTTGTGAGATCCCTCTGCAGCATTTAAATCCATTTTTGGTTACATAAAATTGTAATTTGTACATATGGTAACCAAGTGACTGAGTTTTTTGAGTTAAGCTATTAAAGTAAGATGCCTTGTGCTTATATTCCAGTTGAAGAAGTCAAGGTTACTAAAATCAGTCACTTCAGAAAGAAAAAGAATTCTTTTAAGCAGCACAAAAAAATTATATTGAGTAGTGCCACCACCGACATTTGTATGATTTGGATTTCTCTACTACCATCAGTCACTTAAGAAAGGAAAAGCAATTCATTTAAGCAGCACAAACAATTTATAATGAGTAGTGCCAATTACATTTGCATGATTTGGATTTCAATTACCTTATCAATTGATGAATTAAAGGGACCCTAAAATGAATGGTTCATAAGGCACAATACTTGCTGAAGGTTTGGCAAATGGGGTAGCAAGCTAAGTGGGCTTAACCTTGGAGGAAACTCCATGGTTAAGCGTGCTTGAGTTGTTGTAGTACCAGGATGGGTGACCTCCTGGGAATGCCCAATGCTTCACCTCTGTGAGCATCACCTAGATGCAATGGGTGCCAAGTGTACCACTCATTCTCATGAGAGATGGATTTTTGTGAACCACTACTTATAAACATGGGTCAATGATTTTGACTCAAAAACTTCTCTGTTGAATCCTGATAGCAATATCGTAATTTCTCTCCTAATGTCTGTTGCTTTAAAAAGAAAATGGATTTTTTTTAAGCAGCACAAACAAATTATAATGAATAGCACCACCAACATTTGTATGATTTGGATCTCTCTACTAAAATCAGTCAGCTAAGAAAGAAAAAGGAATTCATTTAAGCAGCTCTAACAAAACATAATGAGTAGCACCACCAACATCTGTATGATTTGGATTTCTTTACTAACATCAGTCACTTTAGAAAGAAAACGGAATTCGTTGATGCAGCACAAACAAATTATAATGAGTAGCGCCACTGATATTTCCAGGATTTGGATTTTTTTATGTGAAAGATTTAACTATGCCTAACTGCCAAGACTTAAAACACGGAAAATACAGGAGTTCACAGATTTTTAAAGAATGTTGAATGTGTTTAAAACTATCAGCAGTACATTTGTTGCCTTCTCCATTTTATGCTTTCAATGTCCATGCTAACTTCTTTCTCTGTAAATTCTTCAATTCCAAAAATCTTTCCTGCACAAAAGCTATTGATAAAAGGAAGGGTGCCAAACAAAGAGAGTCAACTCCTTTATTGAAAATTCGGTTCACACATACATTCTGTCAAATAAATTCAGTTTGAAATATATGTTAGGAGAGATGATATTCTAGCCTTTGTAGTTGCGTAATGGAATTAACAATGTCTGCATTTTTGAATCTTGAGCTGCATACTTTGGACTTGAAATCTAAAATCTTTGAGATGTGTTTGGTGATTATCCTTCCCTTTGGCTCTTGAACTGTAAGCATTTGACATTCATAGTTCATATAAAATATTTGAGAAATATTGGACTAAATCTGAGCTTCTTCCATTGTATATATTATTTTTAAAATCATGATTGCTTGAAAGCCAATTTTTCTGGATGCCTATTTGCAGATATCAATATGATCAGGTTTAGTTTTGCAGGAACTTTATGTGGTATGTCGAGTATTTAGGAAGCCCAAACCAGGCTTAAAGAATGGAGAGCAATATGGGACAACTGAGGAATTTGGTTGCAATTTGTCTCCTACCAATGTGAACATGGTAGGTGAAGAATCAGAAGAAAGGTCCTCACCTCTTCAACAAGAAGATGATACACAGGCCACTTCAGGCTTGCGATCGGAAACATCATCTGAAATTATAGACAATAAGATTGATGACAATGCTGGCTTTGATGGGTCAACGGATTCTTTGTTGGGAAGGTCTATTCCAGATTATAGTCACCGCACTTCTGTCAACAAAAATGTATGTAATGCGTGAACCGTTCTGGATGAATGACCACTTTAAAGCCTTTTTCCAATTGCTGATTTTAAGTGTAATAAAAACTTGCTATTATCATGCCTATTTCAGTTGAATTAACAAATTGAGTGTATATTTTTATAACATGTTCTTTCTTATTTGATCACTTTCCAGGCTAACATGGACCTGGGGACTCAAGAATTGCCATCTGAATCTGCGATTATTGATGATGAGGAATTGAATCAGCTATTTCACAGTTTTGACTGTGATATTAATGCCTCTTTTGAAGGCTTAATGGATGTAATTTCTTATCCTGCACAGGATAATTTAGACTTGACTCTCTTCGAACATACTTTTGGTGATTTTGATCAATCTAATGATCATCCATTATTTTCTGGAGAGGTAAATGATAGCACACCAGATAATGGTGTTCATTTCCAGTTGCGCCCTCGCTTGCTGCCTTGGCCGGACCATGAACAGCAATTGCCCAGTCAGGGGACTGCTTCAAAAAGAGTTCGTTTGCGGATATACAAAACTGATGAATCTGAAGACTTGAACAAACTGGATGGACTCTGTGGATACTGCCAGTCAGAATGTTGTGATTGTAACATTGATGAATCAGAGGTGGGGTTTATGCTTTACTGATCATTAATGGAGAGTAATATACATCATTTTGTCTATTGAGAATCTATAACAAACTTGACATATATAATTCCAGAATGTTTGCCTTATAATATATGACTTAGATGCTTAGATGCCCAAGTGAGCTCTTCTTTAAAAAAAGTAAATAATTAAGAACTGATGTCTGCAACATGTATAAATGGTATTTTGATTTTCCTTAATGAAGTATAAAAGGACTCTGTTTGCTTGTTTCTATGCTTGTTGTTCCATAGTTCTATTTGTCACCATAAGCTTAAACATAATATAAATATGTTTTTCAAGATAGATTCCATTTTAAATAATTAAGAACTGATGTCTGCAACATGTATAAATGGTATTTTGATTTTCCTTAATGAAGTATAAAAGGACTCTGTTTGCTTGTTTCTATGCTTGTTGTTCCATAGTTCTATTTGTCACCATAAGCTTAAACATAATATAAATATGTTTTTCAAGATAGATTCCATTTTACTGTTTTTTTTTTGGTTTTATGACTAACTCTATGCAGTGCATGATACTTGTTGTACAGACTGTTACACTGATAGAAGGCTCTGCACCACTACCTTTGCCAAGGAAAACACACTCTTTTGAAGAAGGTATGATTGATACTATAAAGCTTTCTTGAGTGCTATCTTTAACCTGTCTCTATTTCCTCACCAGTAGTATTTGGTACGCCTAGATCTTTGTAATGTAGAACAATGCAGAGATGTAAATGAGTGGAATCATTTTGTCTAATTTTTTGTCACATAGTTGAGAAAGATGGTCTTAACAGAATTCAATATATTGCAGATGATGCAGAATCCAGTCTTGTCTATGATTCTTCTGAGGCTTTTGAAAGAGTTACAAATGATCATAGCTTGACAGTAGAACGTACTCAAGCTTTAGCATCTTGCCTTTCCACTGAGGAGTCTTTGGAGAGAAGTGAAAATTCTTCTACAGGATCAGAAGAAGAATCTATTCTTAGTGTGGCATTGGATGCTTTGAAGATATCAGATTGTGGTCAATCTTCATGTGCCTCAGACGGACTCCTGATTCAAAACATCCAAGATAACAGCGAAGGGCCTCAAGAGCAAGATGACAAGTCTGTTGGCAATGAAGTATCCATTTCTGTCACAAGAGAAGAAATATTGGTAGACAAATCAGAACATGTTGAGAAACGTGCAGAGACAATCTCAGAATGTAATTCAGAAGTACCCAACCAGGCATCTAAATTTGGTGATAGTTTAGTAAAAGGAGTAAAACTTGTTTCGCATGGGACTTCATCCACAGAGCTTCAAACAGGCTCTGAAATTTTGTCTATAAGTGCCAAGGAAATGAAATTGGTAAAAGAAACTGAAAGCATGAAATATTCTGCTTCAGAAGTGAAGTCTGGAGCTAAAATGAGTTGTAAGAAGGGTAATATGGAATCTGACACTGTAGGAAGTCTTAACTCCATGAAAGCCCAAGCCATTAGTTCTCATAGCACTGGTATGGAAGAGATTGGCATCAATTGTGAAGGAAGTGTTAAACGTGCAGGCTTCAATCTTACTTTGTATGGCTCGAAGCAGAGAAGGAAGCCTGGGATAAAAGATATGGTGTTTGATGGTAAAGAAAAGTCAATGGATATAACAGGAAGCTTTTCCCTCCACCGGTCCAAAGAGGGTGACAATGGTTCTGTTGATTTACAGAAGGCACATGGTATCTTTAAATGGTTCTCTAAGCTTAAAAGCAATTTCTGCAAAGGCTCCAATACTATTTCTCTATTAATGTGCCTGCTTGGTACAGCCATTCTAGTCTTTTTCATAAGGGTTATATGGCAGTTAGCTAGAAGCTCACCACCTATCATCTTCTTAGGAAGATCTTGATGACACAAACTGTGTAACTAATAACTCCCTCTTATCCATTGTTAGTCCTTGTACACATACCAATTCCATTCTTGTAGATGCTTCCCAAAATATCATACTTACACTTTGTTAGGTTGGGAATGTCAATATGATCAAGCATCTTTGTTTGGATTGTCATCTTAGTAACCAGTTCTCTATCATCTAGGAAATTTGAGAATCTGTTATGCAATTGCACTTTTTGATTGCAATTGATTCAGGATCTCCAGACAATGTACAGTATTGAATCTGTTTACCAGAGTATTTATATGAGGATTCCGACCTAGTATATTTTTTGTGGCTGGGCTTTTCTCTAGCAAGAAGTTTGGCCTAATCTGCAGTAGATCTGTATAAAATTAGACGGGTCCTCTTTTTGGGGATTATGGCAAATTTTCCACTTGCACATATCTTAGGCATACCTTTGTCTATTACAAATTTATTGATTTGGAATTGTTTCTGTCACTTTATTTGAGCAGAAGCTTTTATGTAAATGACTTGTAACTTGTGTTTTGTTGATTGCTACTGAGTTTTTATCTTTGTAAAGTTGAATGCATTTTTTATGGTATGCTAGACTGATCTAATTTTTTTGAATGGTTGATGCACGGTTACACCTACTCAAGATATATACTTTCTATGGGGATGGACAAATATTTTACAAGAAAATGGATGGCACAGTCAATTGGTTAGCCTTATGTTAGAGGTTGTGCTGTGATGCAAATCAATGTCTTTCAAAGCAAGATGCTATGTTGAAGAGGTAAATCACGCCTGATGACATAATACAGTGGCAGAAATTGGATTTCTTAGAAGCTGAAATGAATTAAATTCCCAGGAGATTTTAATTCTGCTACTGGAATGTAGTCCATTTTAAAGCTGACCACCATTGAGGTTCATGATGGCCAGGGATTATGAATGAGTTCATCTCAGTCAGTCCTGGTTGTATTAAAAGCTGGAGGACATCATATATTTGGGCTTTGCCATACAATCATACTATCTATGTATCATCATTTTGAAGTTATATTTTGTAATTTATGTGAGACTCTGAAGATTCTCATCATCAATATACTTGCATGCAATGTGTTAATGATAATAACTGCTCAGTTGGTAGAGCTAAGTAGAATTGCCTATCTGCTTAAATATATGCAATGACATCATACAACTATGTTTTCTCTCCTTTCTATGTATATGTAAATGTTGATATTCACTGGGAAATCTGTTAAAGATGTTGGACTGCTTGTTTATGTATCTGTGACAGGTGAAGCTTTTCTGGCCACATGGATTACGGCAGTGGGATCCAGTCAATCCAGTCGTGTTTTAATTCAGGTCTGGAGATATTTGTCTTTCATCTCAGTTGTTTAGAGATATTTAAGAATATCTTTGAAAGTTTCTGTCTGCTGAATCACATCCCAATACATAAAGGGCATAACGAATGTGCATAGTAGTGATAACTACATAGCTATTAAGAGGTCTACGTAAGATCTTAGGTACTTGAATTCGGTTGATCATGGTCAGTGGCTTTGATAGGCAGTTATGATTTTATAGGTACATATTCTGTTATGGTAATATTTGAGTTGTTTCAAATTTCAATTCTCATCCTTCATCCTTGATCTTATTTTCCATCATATAGTACTATTCTTGTCTTGAATGAAAAATGTGTTTGTATGTATCTAACTTTGCATTATTTACTTGTTTGATTGTTAGTAGATGTTAGGAGTCAGTTCTTAGTAGTAGTTAATAGTTGTGTTTTGCTTGGCAATTGTCAGGTACTTTAAATTGATTTCTCACAGTTTGGGAAATTATTCTAATGCTTGGCTGATCATCACTTGTCTATAAGATATGCTTATGTCACTCTATATTCATTTATGCAAATACTAGTCTTATTAGATACAGGAGTGAATGTTGGCAGTGTTGCTCTAAAGAAGTTGGGTCCAATTTAAGACATTAATACTCTTGGACCCCAACAAAGGCAGAAAGAGACCACAATGTAAAGAGACCAGAATGTGTTTAAGATCAAGAGACTGTTTTTGATCTTCGAGCCTAGTAGAGTAGAGAAAATGAAGAGGATGACTACATGAAATAGCTAAAGAGATTCCATTAGTACAAATCTAAAGCTGAAGATTGACTCCAAGTAGAAGCAAGAGTTAAAGTAGAAGGTATAGTCAAGTGAAGACATCAAAATTTTCAACTTGCTATGAACAACCATGTGGAAGAAGAATGGGTGGAGATATGAAGACAACTTCCCTTGAATAAGTGTGCATCAATCTCATAAAGTGTGCATCAATCCCATAGACCAAGTTCAATTGGAGGAAACAATTGAATCTCCTGAGAGTCTAACAATGTTGGAGGAAAAAATTAAATATCTTGAGAGACCAACAAAGTTGGAGGACTTTTTGGAAGACAAAAACTAGGAAGTGTGTGGGAATAATCTTTTGAGACATCAAGAATTGGTTATTGAAGATTAACTTGAACCTAAGACATATGGATGGAAGGTTGGAGTAGGAAGAAGAGAGTTTGAAGGTGGAATTAGTGGTGTTCATCGTATGGAGTTCTCTAGAAGAGTGGAGGGTTTGGGCATATTCAAAAGTGCCCCAACGAGCAAGGGAATATCTTGATTAGAATTCCCAAGGACAAGGTTTCACCCCTTTACAACCCCTCTAGCTAGTCCTTTTGTTGAGAGGCAAAAACTGCCAAAATTTAGTGGAGTTAGATTTAAAGATCCTCTAAGATATTGTTGAACAATATTACTATATGGAGGACAAGTGAGCAATTATACCAAAGGTATTAATTAAAGTGTTTTCTAGCCATACTATAAGGAGTGGTAATAGATAAGTATATAGACCTTCCTAATTGGGAAAGTAATGTGAGGGAGGGTAAAAAAAATCATTTAAACGAGTTCAAATTATTAAGGGATGATAATGAGATCCTTGTGAAAATATGTAATATTTGATATGGTAATCACGAGAATATTCAAGCCTTATCTAGGAGCCTCAAGGACTTAACCCGGCCATAGAAGCATGAATCGTTTGGGAAAAAATCGGCAAACCAAAAGAGTAGGATTTTTTGAAAAAATTGGGAAAAAATAAAGAAAAAACCGGTTTTACAAAAAACATAAAAAATTGAAGAAAAACAGTTAAAAATTACTTTTTAATAAATGAAAGGGCATTTCCACAACATAAATATATTGAGAACAAATAAAATATAGAGTTTAACCATTAATTGTAGAAAATTAATTGTAGAAAATAGATTTTCATCAATTAAATTTAAATGGAGAGTTGGATTTTACTTGTAGATAAAATAAAATGCAGCAGCAATTCAATTCAGATGTGCCATTTATTTCATACATCATTGTAGCAGCAATTCAATTAAGATGTGCAGCTATATGGTGGTCCGAAGGACTTGGAAACAAACTTTAAATAGGGAACTGACAAGCTCAGCCTCTGAAGAGAAGTAAAGGCCAGGAAATTGGAGCCAAAAGTAAATTATGCAAGACTAAACACAAACAATCAAGCTTCACATTGAAGTGATTTGTTAGAAGAAGAAATGCAAAAGGCCAAGGCTAATTGCTCACCACCTATGAAGGTTGACATACTCATTCTCCTTCTACTTATCTGAATTCTAATTTGAATAAAATGATATATTTATTTAAATAGACAGAGAAGCTCCAACTGTCTTAAACCACAAATTCATAAAGGAATACTTCAAAACTTCATTGAATTGAAAGATTTGAGCCATCCAATATAATATTTATTGATTGTACGTAAGCCTTGCACAGTTATAACTAATGGTCACTTTGCCTGTCTTTATTGGAAAAATGTGAACAATATTTCTTAGTTCTTTTCTCAAACTGTACTCTTATTTTTGGATCTTCTAGTAGTGCATAATCTAGATTTAGATCTCTATTAAAGAATAAAAAATACTTTGTTCCATAAGGGAACAACTTCCTTCAAAACAGATCTAGAAAACATTCGTAGATTCCCAAAAGACTATTCTAAGTTTGTTAGGAAAACGGGCATAAAATGAAGTTTGTTTGCTTAGCTATGTACTTTCCCGAGTTGGAAGTTGACAAGGATTAGAAAAAATATACATATCGAAGAGTTCTGCTGATTGGAGAAGGTGGGACGATGATAAAGAAGAAATATACATATATATATCGGAAGGAGGAGGTGATGTCAAATGCTCAACAAACAGATAAACGATAGCATCTTCCCCTTACAGATAAACGATAACATTTCCAATAATCCAATAAACGGTATAAACAGAATACCTAGAAATGGCGATGAAAATGATAACACACGGTTGATAGAAATGGTGTTTTCTTCTTGCTTCGCATGGCTCACAACATTTAGAATCGACTGTAGAGAGTTTTCTTCTTGCTTCTCACAGCTCACGTTGCTCAGGCTCATTGTTTCTAACTATAGGCTCGCGTGGTGTTGATAAATAAGAAAAAAAGGGGGTTTTTTTGGCACTGTTTAGGGTTTTCCCAGCACCAGCAATCCGTGCCCTTTTATTAGCAATTAATCATGATTTAAACACAATTTTTTTGCTGATTAAATGCGATTTTTTGCCCAAAAATTGTTGACCATAGTTGACTGATTTTAGCTGATTTTTTGGGGAAAAAATCAGCAAACTCTGGGATTCAAGATTAATCAGGATTTTTTGCAGATTTTCGCTACTATGAACCCGACCAATTGGAAAGGGAACTATTGGATGGAATAAAGAAGCAATGGTTTGTTATCCTCAATTTGGAAGAAAATGTATATTACCTCCTCCCTCCTCATACAAGGATGCATATAATCGGGCCATGAATCTAGAGAGTAAAAGGAAGACATTAGGCTATTCAAAGAAAAGGAAAGAGGAATTTGATTCAAGTGGACAATGAATCTAGATTGATACATGGGTGGCTTTAGAGAGACATGTAGAGAATTATGAACGAACTAAAGGACACAAAAGGAGGTAAAGAATTTTGGTGTTAGAATTCGCCTAAAGTTTGATATTGCTAAAACTAATAGTCCTTCAAAACTATTTTATGATATATGCCATGTTGCATATCACTCAATCAAAGATTGTTTGTGTAATTTTAAGAGTAAAGTACTCTTTACACAAGGAGAGCAGTCCACTCCAACAAGCACTCCATCAAAGTGAAAAAATAAGAATGCATCTTTGGGTGACTGAGAATTGAAGAAGGGCTGTGTGGAGTTGAATTGAGTAGGACTCTAAAGGTTGTCCCATTATACAATATTGATATTGCAATGAATGAATGGCACTTTGTGAGGGATTGCCATAGAAAATGAGACTACTTTGTGAATGGTCCAAACTTGGAGATCATGACGATGCTGGCTATTTGAGCAAAAAGCGAGCATCAATATAAGATGTAGATATGTAAAATGATGTATTGGTCCTTACTCAACCCCAAGGAAAGAAGGTTGTGTATGGTGATCAACATATATAGAAACAATCACTTCAGAGAAAGAGTCAAGGTGGAACATGTTACCAATGTAGCCATTCAAATGCAAACGCAACCATGGTAATAAGTTGTTTCTACTCCATAAAGATATTCCAAATTAGCATACCAATTAAAGTAGCTGATTTATCACAGTATTTTTTAACTTCAAAATTCTATAACTCAGAGGGCTAAGCTAGTGGATGGCACCACCTGTTCAGCATCTAGAAATAATTAAAGACACCATAATTGAACCTCCATTATTGGGAGACAAAGTGATTGCCCCCATGTTGAGATTGTCAACATGGTAAATAAATTAGTGATGGTGCACATGGAGATTCTTGGAAGGAATATCGCTAACACAATTGTCGATGGCAGGTTTGGCATGAATGCACTTATATAAAACTCATAACAAAGCTCAGGGAAGCTGAATATTTGCCACCAGCTTTCCATTTGGTACGAGTGGATGATATGAAATCAAAGTGTTTGGAATCCTCATTGGGAAAAAGGTAGTCATTACTACTCAAGCATTCTACTTAACTTTGTTGCCATCTAATTATGGAGGAAACCTTTGTTAGATAATTGTCATTGATGTCAAAGTTTGATACATGCAAAAATATATAAGAAAATTGCTGCTGATAGAAAGGATATGCTGCTGTGTTAGAATGCGCCTAATGCTTGATATTACTAAAAGAAGGTAAGCATTTCCAAGAAAAGATAGGAAAGGAAAACAAATCACATAAAGCTGGCGGTCACTTTTAAACGTAAACAAGAAGAGAATGTTTGAGGATATGATAGGATAAACTAAATCTGATTTATGTCGTAAAATTTAATGTGTCATAAAAAGAAAGATTTAATGTGGTACGAAAAGAAAGATTTAATGTTTCATTAAAAGAAAGATTTAATGTGACATAAAAAGAAAGATTTTATGCAGATTTAAAAGCAGATTTGATAAGGTTTCATGATCAGATTTGGGCACCTAATATATTTTAGAAATCTTCTATTTCGAGAATCCTAACAGCAGCACCATTTTCAGTAGTTTTTATTCTTGAAGAGTTTTATAGATATCTATGAAATAAAAAAGGAAAGTGCAGTTTAAGAAGATGATTTTTTAGTGATTAAGGAATGTGCAATTTAAGAAGATGATTTTTAGTGATTGAAGGAAAGTGCAGTTCAAGAAGACGATTTCTTAAGGATTTAAAACCAGAGATGAAGTGTAATGAAAAACAAGGAAGTACAGATTTATGAAGCTTGAGCAGAGGACATAGAACTTTTTTCGAGCAAAGTACACAAGTTTTTTCGAGCTGAGTTTATTGGAGGCTTGTGCCTTATATTGAGTTCGTGCTCAGAGGAAGTTGGTGCTTCTAGTGAGTTGGAGCTCATGTTTGTTAGATCGGTGTCTTATGTTTGTTGTCACCTACATTTTGTAAGAAGTTAATAAAAGCAATTTTTTTGCCATGGTTTTTTCCCTCAGGGGTTTTTTACGTAATTTCTATATTGCATGTGTTGTTTGCGTGATGTTTTTGAAGTTATATTTTCAGATTTGAAATAGGTGTTAAAATTGGTCCTAATACTGTTTCACCCCCCTCTTAGTATTAGCGCATGCTATTCAACCTTACGGTGCATTGTTGGATTGGAGTTGGTCGGTAGGAGTCAAATCTAACCACAATTAGATCACAATCTCTATTGAAAACAAAGGCTGTAAATATATAATTGGTTTGAAGAATCAGTCAGTGGATAAGGAAGCAATTTCCTTGGATTCATAAGACACAACTTTGGAGAAGAGTGGACATAGAAGCCAAACGTTGAAGGGATACACTTGCAAATGGAGGGCTATGATGTATTTTTGTTAAATTTCAACTTTATTGAAGCAAGAAGTAAATGAGGAAACCATCTAATGTGGAGGAAACTCAAATGAATGGTTCTAAAACATTGAATAGCTCATGTGTGCTAGACAAAGTATAGGGTTCACAATTAACAATTTATTTTTGAAGACTGGAAGATATAAATTTGATTTACTTGGATGTTCAAATAGAGGCATGATACTCTATTGAAGATCATGAAATTAATTATAGTTCAACTTAAAGGGAAAATAAATAATTTGATTCAATATATATATATGTGTGTGTGTGTGTGTGTTATATGTTTTGACATGACATTAAAGCATGAAGACAATCAAAATGGACTTCATAAGGCAATAATGAAAAGTAATAAATATAACAAAGAACTTAACTTTATTTGCCCACTAAACAATCTCCAAAGGTATCGATGTTTGTAGCTTCGTTCAGATAAATGAGACTGTTTACATTGTGAGAAATAATCTATTATATACACACATTAATATATATAATAATCAATGATATTATTATTATATATATTAATCTATACATATATAATTAAGGATAGTAGAGTTCTCATAATATTAATATAGTAAATCAAATTGAATAACAACAAATTAATTAAGGAGACATGCTGATGAAGAGACATGTCTCTACTCACGTAGAGACATGTCTATTCATCAATGTGTCTCCTCAATATTGTTTTCATATATAATCTAATTCTGATCGAACAAAAGACAAGTATATACAACAATCAATGCAAGTCTCATCAATTCGATCTGCAATCCAAACATAGAATCAAATACAATCTAATCAAATCTAAACTTGGTATCAGAGCAAGGTTTCTTCATTAAAGCCTAACATCTTGAAGAAAGATCTGATTAGACTGAAAGAAAATTTGCAGTTCGAACCTTTGATTTGAGTTTCCACTATGCTACACGATCTATGCTTTATGCATTTGGAGTCACTAATCGTGTGGTGCTATGTCCACGTTTTGTGCAAAGTGTTGGATTTGTTTATGTCCCACATTCCTGATTGAAGTAAGCCATGTAACAAAGATGCTCATCGGATCTGGGTCAGAGAGAGAAGGCTGTATGCTCTGCTAATTTAGAGTCTCACTGTCGCATTGATGGGTGAGCCGTGTGAGCAGGCCGCTTACATGTGTTTTAGTATTCCGCCTTCAATGCCTCGCAGGATGGGAAAGATGAATCACCGTATGCGCTTTACAATAAGTGCCGCTTCGATTGGTTGCAGATCTAGTGCGGTTGAAGACTGCGCTTGGGATCAAGTCCACCGCGTGGATTTCCTTCCTTTTTGCGTGGAGAGTGTATTGGGCCCTTGGCCAAACTTTGATCTGAGAGGTGCAGTGGGATTTAGTGGGAATGAGTCATGAAGAGGCGGCTTGTAGATGAGATGAACTGTGTGGGGTGGGTCACCATTAGTTGTGAGTGTTCGAGAGGACATGGCAGAATACATGAATATTAGCATTCTTCAACATGGAGACTTAAGCAAACGCGATATCATCAACACAATGAATGTTATGATTACACATGATCACTAGAAGACGGAGATCGAAGGAAAGCTTTGTCGCCTTGGATATGTTGTTAGTAATGACATAACAACGTCGAGTCCTTTACAACGAATGAGGGCTAAGAATATGGTGATCGACTATCAATGGTTAAAACATATATAATCAACATTGAGAACAGTTTCTGAATTGTTGAATATGCTCTCTCTTTGGAGCAACTTGTATCAAGGATGTTGATGCATAGATAAGTATTTATTATTCTTGAGTATTACTTTATCTACTCATTGTAGTCTCTCTCTTATCTGTATTTCTATACATACTATAATAGATATTTGCCTTGATCTTTTCTGAGAATGCTCTTGCAGGAAAAGAAGATTGATATCAGATTCAGAGGGAGTCTGACCCTTCTGATGTAACTTTGGACGAGGAGCTCAAAAGATTGTAATCTTTATTCAGAGGGAGTTTGACAAGGTTATCTTAAGCAATCTTGGATGAAAAAGATCAACAAATTGATCTCTGCTCAATGAGTTCTCTGTGAGAGAAGTTCGAGGTGAAATCCCTTGTTTCCACCCTCTGCGCTGAGGCATGGTGAATGTCGTGTTTTTAATGGGCTTGCCCCCCGTGTGCATCATGAGGAAGTGACGACTTCCAAATGATTATCACTTGTAATCATTTGTATTTGTTAAAGTTATTGGAAGGTGACGATCTTACAACAACTTGATCTTCTATTATGATATACTTCTTATGATGGCTGAAATAGATCATGATAGATGATATGTATGTTCCTATGGTAAGTACACATTACCTATGAACATTTGTTGAGTACTTGGTGGACATCTTGAGACTTGATGTTGGTAGGCCATTACTTTGAGTACTTGGTGAACATCATGCGACTTGATATTCTACAGGCCAATGCTCTCGATATCATGAGATGATATCTTTATAAACTTTTGAGTACTTGGTGGACATCATGAGACTTGATGTTGGTAGGCCATTCTCTGAGTACTTGGTGAATACTATGAGACTTGATATTTTGTGGCGAATGCTCTCAATATCATGAGATGATATATCTTATGAATCTATGAGTTATGGTGAATATCATGAGACTTGATATTCTTGGTTAGACCATATCTCTGATATCATATTGAGGTGATATCTAAAATACTTTTTGAGTTATGGTGAATATCACGAGACTTGATATTCTTGGTTAGACCATATCTCTGATATCATATTGAGGTTATATCTAAAATACTTTTTGTCATGGTGAATATCATGTGACTTGATATTCATGCTCATACCACGATGAGGTGATATCTTTTCTATTCCCAAATTAATGGAGTTATTGGAATTGACATTTTGATTTTTATCTTCCCTAGCTAAGAGGGAGTGTTGATTTTTGTAGCTTTGTTCAGATAAATGAGACTATGTTCACATTGTGAAAAATAATCTATTATATACGCACATTAATATATATAATAATCAATGATATTATTATTATATATATTAATCTATATATATAATTAAGGATAGTAGATTTCTCATAATATTAATATAGTAAATTAAATTGAATAACAACAATTTAATTAAGGAGACATGTCGATGAAGAGACATGTCTATTCATCAACGTGTCTCAATACTATTTTCATATATAATCTGATTCTGATCGAACAAAAGACAAGTATATACAACAATCAATGCAAGTCTCATCAATTCGATCTGCAATCCAAACATAGAATCAAATACAATCTAATCAAATCTTAACAAAAGGAATTGAAAAAGACCTTATTGTGCGGCATATCATGAAGGAAAAGTTCAGAAGGG
Source organism: Chamaecyparis obtusa (assembly GCA_027943335.1). Taxonomy (NCBI): domain Eukaryota; kingdom Viridiplantae; phylum Streptophyta; class Pinopsida; order Cupressales; family Cupressaceae; genus Chamaecyparis; species Chamaecyparis obtusa. The sequence continues at coordinate 779,002 of BSBK01002737.1, read as the reverse complement.
AATATGATGGAAGTCAAACTTTCAAGATGCTATGCACCCCATGAGAGGAAAATAAAATAGGTGCAATATTGAGAATATTTTTGCTATTAGGCCAAGCATAGATTGTTTTCATTATGCAAACTTTTCAAAAAATGCTCATTGTATGGCCTCTTCATCCTTAAAGTGGACTAATCATACAATGGACACGATAGACTTTTCATCATACAACTGTTGCAGACAATTCCATATCTGGATTGTATGATTCCTAGTATTAGCTTATAGTGTATGGATTCTTTAGTAACCTCTCTATCGTATACTATTCACCTATCTATTTTAGGACCACCTAGCTTTTAGTCCACCATTGTTCAATTTTCTATTGTTGTACATTCTAGTAGCAAGTTGCACCATTCTTCTTTTTATGTATTGATCGTTCTTCGTCACCTTGTACTTGTTGTCAACAACAATCCTTGCCTATTTATCTTGCTCAAACAATAACTAAATCTTCTATTGTAGCTATCTAGTCTTTTGTGGTATGCTTTTCCTTCAATGCCGCATTTGGCAGAGACGGGGAATCATTCTTATGGGTTAGTGTGTTGGGAGGAGATTTTCACGATCAAGTTAATTTTGAAGTGCTTGAAGTATATGATGGTAGCCTTAAGCAAAAATAGAGAATAAAAAGTTTAACACATAACAAAGTAGGGAGATGGGGGGTAAGCTCTCGTTTGGTCCAAATTAACTTTATTAATTCCACAGGAACAAAATATGAGAGGATCCTGACTACTAACAATAAAAATGGCTACACAAAACACAAGCACACATGACAAAAAAAATATCTTGAACATAGGAACATAACTTTATTTCTTTATTACTTCCCATTTCATGATGGCAGCCTTAAGCAAAAATAGAGAATAAAAAGTTTAACACAGAACAAAGTAGGGAGATGGGGGGTAAGCTCTTGTTTGGTCCAAATTAACTTCATTAATTTTCACATCAACAAAATACGAGAGGAGCCTGACTACTAACAATAAACATGGCTACACAAAACACAAACACACATGACAAAAAAAATATCTTGAACATAGGAACAGAACTTTATTTTTTTATTACTTCCCATTTCAGAACAATTACAATAACATTGACCCCCCCAAGGGTTGACTCCCCTTTCTTTATAAATCTGTCCCAACTGGTCTTGGTTTGCGCTGCAACTTGTCAACAATCCCTAACTTCACCATCAATTCTCAAAACATCACCACTTCTCTTTGACCAGACCGTTATGGTTTGAGCCCTTTACCCCTATTTTCCTCTTATAGGTATTCTCTTTCTTGCCCAATCACAATAAAAATTCTCCCCTTTCTGTGAAGTAGTCGCTGTCCCTTGTGAATTGAACGGCCTTTCAACTGCTCACCCAACCAATTGGTTGGTATCAAAACTATCCATAATTGATTTAAAAAACAAACTTCTCTTCTTGTTTGTATGACAAAAGGAGGTTTTAGAATTAATAAACTTTGACAAACTTAAACGAAATGCTGACTTTAGCAAACAAAATGGAAATAAGGAATTAAAAGAAAAAGAAAACCAAAATTGTGTGAAGCATGATGCTCCTACACAAGTATATCATGGTATTGTGATTAGCTTGCCAAATCTTTTTTGGAGTCATGTATATATATTTTTTGGTGACATGTTTGTTTGGTCCTATAACATGGTGTGTTGATGATCATGATATGGTTCAAATTTTTTTCTTTCTACTTCCACCTAAATTAACTACTTTAGACTCTCATTTAGTTGTATTGAAAGCTCAATATTTACAAGGTGTTTATCCATATGTTGTTGTGGAACGTTCAAGTTATATTAAGGTTGTTCTAGCTATATGGGAAAGCATCAACTCAAAGGTTCTTCCTCTACAATGTCATCACTAGTTTGGAAAATTCTATTTGATATTACACTTCTATGGTTTTGATCTTTGCTTGTTAATTGGGAATCTAACTTCTCTATTTAGGGGTGGGGGGGGAGATAACTTAGTTAGTGCAAAATTATTTTTTTAATGTTTTGTTAATGTGTTATCCGACTATGTATCATTTGCTTTTTGGATTGTGGGTAGTTGTTAGCATTTAATTGTTAGTAGTTGTTGATAGATGTGTTTTACTTGGCAATAGTTGGGGGTATTGAAAATAGACTTAGCATAGTCGAGGAAAATATTTTGATCCTTAATTAATCATCCCCTGTCTACTGTTTTGTAAGAACCATTTATGAATAAAGACTTCTTTGGTACTCTATCTACTATGTGGTGTTATTTGTATTCATTTAACAAGTGCTAGTGTTATCAAATATAGTTGTAAACATTTAGGCTCGCTGAAGAATCACACATGAATTTGAGTGGAAATGTTGGGAGATTGTGGTTAATTCATAGTTGACTATAGTTTGACAAAGAAATTCGACATCTAATTAGAGTGCTTTGGGGAAGTTGAGTTGTATTTTTGAGAAAATGGGAGTAGGGGAACTTCAGAATTTTGAAACTATAGTCAACTTAGTAGTAAATAGTTGTACAAGGACATTAATTATGACTTAACAACTTTCCTCCTCTTTTTAAGGGACAATTCCAATAAAAATGCAAATGGATGTGCTTGCTTCCATCCTAAAGAACCTTAAAAGAATATTAAAATATGGATTATCAAGGACAATTTCAGCTAGTCTTTATGTAGAAGGGGATGTATACAAAAACCTACAAGAATTTGGTTCATATTAGAAAGGCTTTAGGATGAAAACTTGAATCTGGTATGGAATATTTTATATTATTTGATTTATGTATAATGATCAGCACAAAATCAATGATTGTATAGCTTATTGGGGTTGAATGTATGTCTTTTGAGTCACTAGATTCTAAAATAAAAGTCATTGAAAATTTCTTTGGAATATGACAAGACAATTGTTAAATCACCCATGAAACAATTGACTTCTTTAAACCCTTGAGCATACAATGAATGGTAGACTTGAGTTGTAGTTGCCACAATTGGTAGCGGTAGGGAGAATATTAAACATTGTGCTAGAGTATAAATACCCCTTGAAATATAAGTTACTTGTTCTGGTACAGATACTAGTTCAGGTTTGTGGTTCTAGCAATTATTTTGAGTTGGGTTTGTTTTAGGTTTGTCCGTAAAAAAATAAATGAACCATAATTATATATGTTATAAATAATAGATAGTAATAATATGATTCTAAGATTACAAAATTATAAAATATACAATAACTAAATATAATATTATATCATAGTTCTAGGAAGTTTCTTGACAAGGGATGTGTGGAGTGAGACCAAGAGACTAAATTTGGGGATGACGGTGAGGTGGTGCTGATATACATATAGTACTTGGAAAAATAGCTATAAAAAGATGTATAAGAATTACAAATGAAACTTTGGAAAATTAGTAAAATACTCAAACCTACATGCTGCCAAACTTTGAAGTTATCATTAACATTTTAACATTGATTATTGGACAATGAAAATGTTGAATTCAAATTTTATATTATATTCAAGATGTCATAATGATGTGCAATGAGTAATGATGTTAAAATAACAAAATGGAGTAAAGGTGAAGCCCCTAATCATCCGCAAACTCCTTGTCACTATAACTAATGGAAGTGGACTCCTCGTGGTCAGGCTCTGCCAAACTCATACCAGCCAGCCTTGCTTGTGCAATTGTAGCATTCTCATCAATTTGTGTTGGCTCCTCTAGCTCTACATCCTATTGTGTTTGTGTTGTTGGACTCTCTTTGTACAAAAGTGGCTTGTGGTTAGTGAGACACAAAGCACTATGTATAAGCACAAGCGTCTTTGATCTCCTAGAGATAAGTTTGTTCCTCTTAGGAGAGTTAGAGAATCTATAAGTAGACTAGTTCTTCTCAACAATAGAAGAACTAGAAACCTACAATAGAAATCAAATGGCAGGAGTGCTAGTCAAAGAAATTTGTCCATGGAAATTCCACCACAAAATTGGGTCCTCCTATGCTATAGTTGCCATATCCATCTTGATCACCTTAGAATAACCCCCTAGAGGAAAAATTTGTTCACTCAATATGAACTTTGCCAACCCCTATAGGATCATATATCTTTTGGATGGCCCTAAATAACCCTGCCTTCACCTCAACATCATGTATGGGTGTAACTCTACTAGGTCTTTTCTTGTAGTACTTAGGGTTCAATGCATAGGCAACCATGTGCAAGGGAGTGTTGAGCTTTTCCCATCTTTGATAAATGATTAGTTGAATGTGCTCATTGTAGAATGTTAATGTGGGGTTTTCTCACACGACAACCCTCATTTGGTCAAGCATAGTATCAATGCACTCTCATACCTCCCCAAGGCTAGGTGCATTTGCATCACCATATCTAATGGCTTAGAAAATTGGAGTAATGATGAAGACTATATTTTTTGCATCACCCCAAAGAACATCACTCTCCACTACATCCTTCACCCTCATCCCCTGCTTTGTCTTGGACTTGGGCCACCATTTCCATTCTGTTGTCATAACCATTATTTGCAATGCTTCTTTCAATTCAAGCATTCTCTCCAAGAGAAGGATGCACTTCTAGTCTCAACAGGTTTCAAGAATTCCTTCTTAGAGAAGGTCTTGAAGAGTGCATGTGAAATATGGTGGCTGCAGATAAAAATCTACAGATCTCTAGCATCATTGACCACTGCTTTCATCCAATCAATCTTTCCCATGTCCTAGAGTGCATTATATATGGCATGCACACGATAAGAAATCCACCAAATGTGTCTAAAAGCTGCCTCAATTATTTTACTTTTAGCTTTGTACACATGGGCCGCATTACTTGGATCACATTTTGTGGCCCAACATCCCCAATGGCATCCTTGAGGAGTTGAAATTGAGAATCGTTATCTTTGTGATGCCCCAAACAATGAACTGCCTTAAGCAAATATGGACTCTTTGAACATGTGACCATGATATTGATGAGTGGACGATGCCTAATGGCCATCCCACCTATTCATGACTATACTGGATTGTAATGTCCCCATCCTCTTTAGACCTTGTGAGAAATGAATTGCATCACCATGATGGTTGTTTTGAATATTATCATCTTATTTAGTTTGAAAATCGCTGTCAAAATACACTGATTTTGACTTCCAACAACAAACTATGCTGCTACATTTATAGATGGCACGCAATTATGTTAAATCTTCTATGTAGACTGCACAAAGATTTTACTGTGAATTTGATATGCTTATGTATGAACTCTAATGAGATGGCCCCATGTCTAAATTGGGGGTTTTCATCCAACGATTCAATGATGGATATCAGGGGGTTTTTGTCCTTCAATTCCAAACCTAGAGTGTTTTCTCTCTTAGGTTAATTGAACCAAAGTTATGCTCCAGCAAATAGTAGAAATTAGAATTAGAATGGCTGAGCAATATGCCTCTTTCTTCTTTCTTGGTCTCTCTTTAATAGAGTTTTCCTTCACAAGACAACTTTTCAAATTTCCCTTGGGAACTTTGATTGATATTTGAGAGGAATAATTCAAAACAAACTTTAATTATGAGAGCTTATTTTATATTTTAACTTGAGGCCCTCTTTATTATAATTTTAATCCCATATTTTTTGAAAAATTCCCAAGACCCATGGGAAATGTATGATGGGCATTTTGGGTTTCAACTTGGCTTCATTTAAAAAAAGGGGAACATGACAATATGCCCTTCCCAAGATATCTTTTTGTCAAGCAAATGCAAACTAGGATGCTCTATAATTTCTTCACCACCTGATTGAGTCTTTGTGAAGATAAAGGATCCCAAATCAATATTTGAAAATTCTAAATCTCTCTAATGGTGCAGTGAATTTCTTGAACTGCCTATGTTTTAAATCTTGTTGATGTGGTTTCTTAATAACTTTGTGTTTCTTGTCTTCAAAAATATTTTCCTGATTGTCCATATTGCCTTGCAAAGCTTCCTGAGTCATACCCAACTTTGTGAATTGCTTTTTATCTTTATAATTTCCAACTTTCTTGGGGGATGTTTTATATGAATAACCATTTCACCTTTCAACTTCTGTTGTGCTACTCTGATATTATCAGAAGTTGCAAAACTTGAGCTAGGAGATGACTTTGCCTCCACTTCAAAAAGAAGGTTATCGTAGTGGACAAATATCTCTTTGCATCCATTCCAAAAAGTGGAATATTTGCAACCCAAGGAAAAATAAAAAATTATTTCTACTATCAAAGGAAAATAGTTTTCTGTTTAGACCATTCATATTGGCCTAATTTTGAAAATTTACTTTTGAATCCATTATTTTTGATTTCTAGTCAGTGTTAGCATTTCCAAATTGCTTTTCATTGGTTGTTGATTTAATAATTTCTGCAAATGCCAAAATAAAGACCGGTAGTAACTATTGAAACCTTTTCTTTAGCTTGTGGTTTTGATGTGTTTCTGTAGACTCTTTTTTTGATGTTTCTTTGCTTTGACAGTAGTGACTTCGCTCCCATGATTCCTTGCATACGAAGCAGAGGTTTTCTCTTCTAAGTTTGTTTCGGTTGTCATAGGAGAGATCTTTTGTTGATTAGAATGGGATTGGGTACAAGGCACTCGTTTCTCTAGTGCTATAATGTAACAATCAAATCCTACTAATATAAAAAAAATTAAATTCAACTTTTATAAATGATCATGAAAACTGAAAACAACTTTCATTTTCCTACGAGCATGAAAAGAACTACAGTTAACATTCTACATTCTAGTATAGTTACTAACTACTTTTCACATGAAGCTGAAATTGACTAACTTTCCCATACTTTTTAGGAAATAAAATCATTTAAGGAAATATATATTGCTTTAACATAAATAAACTAACAAAATCAGAACCTGTACATGCTGATTCTTTCAATTATCTCTTGGAAATTCGTCCATCATGGGTGAAACAGTATCATCAAGGGTTTTTACTACCCAACCATGGATATTTTGATCGTGATTGTCACCCACACAACTTCCAGAGGAAGTAGCCCAACCCTCCCCGTGAGTACGCATGCACGGGTTCCATTTTCTTGCCATCCGAGACTTGGTGTAGAACCCGCAACTGTCATAGCCAGTCATCCTTAAGACATCCTTTCCACTAGGTGACCTTCCTAGCTAGACGTTGCACTATTGGGCCTAGTGATTGACGTATACTACTCGTTGCATAGCACCACCTTGGCCAAGGTTTTGAAGTACAAGCACACACCCTGTGTAGTCAATGTCACCACCAAACTTGTTCCATGGACCTCTTGGTTGGATTTATCGGATATCTCAAATCTGATGGCATCAACTTTCATTGGAGGGACTCTATATAGGTTTGAGTTCTATCCATCCTAGTGCTACCTCTTACTGGTATAATCCCTTATTGTTTTAAGGAGGTTACAAGGTTGTAACATTAAGTCACACTAACTTTGGTCCATACTTAGAATTTCATTGTTACTTTTACGAGTTATTAACAGATCAGAGGGTCCCGACTCGGGCAAATTATATACAAATCAGACTATAAGGAATTCTGGCCTCACTGGTTTTTCTCAAAACAGAGACAAAAGTTTGAATCTTTGTGTTTCATTTCATTAGATTCTCATTTACTCTACTCAAAAAACATTTACAACTCCTATGATATGCTAGTGTTATATGAGCTGTCTTTTTATGCTATGCATCTAAAACATTTAGCAAAGCAGATTAAATGGATTCACATAATGAGATTCCAACCCCTTGCAAATGGTAAGGGCCGTGATATAGAGGAAACTTTCTTTATTACAGAGCACTAGCTATGTGTAGGCTGGAAGAACTGCACGATAACACTATCAAATGCAATCAAAGTTATCGTTCCTTTATCTTCTATGAATGTAGTCAAATCATAAACATGAGTCACTCAATGCACAGACATGCTCCTTAACAGAGTATTCATATACAAAAATGAATGCAAAAACTCCAGCAATGATGTATGTACGTGCCACGCAGCAACATTCACAATCATTTTAAATGAAATGCAATAATATAACATGATTCCAAGCTTTCATTGCTAAGTTTCCTTCATTTGAACATAAAAGCAATTAAGAAAAGAACCACATGCTTGCCAGATTACACACAACAAAGAGAAGATTGAGCTACAGACAAAACAACCAAGATCGAGCTGCAGGCCAGACACCCACACCCAACTAAATCACAGTAGCAGCGAAAGACAAAATCAAAATGATGCTCCACCCCAACTTTCCCACACACCATTGCTTCCTCAACCATCACAAGAAAGAATGACTTCCCTCAATCGATCCCAAGCTTCTTAACTTGGTGTGGCAAGGGTAACTCCTACTTGCCAAGGTGGCAAGAGGGAGTTACTCTTGCCACCCTCGGCAAGAGCTGCCCGACCAAAAAAAACATATGCAAATGCATAACATCCCTTTAATAATATGATCAGGATTATTTCTATGAGAAAGCAATATGCAAAACATAATAATAAGTCATATATATATATATATATATATTGAGAATTCATCTAGAGATAGTATTAGCCAAAATGCATAATATGAAGTAAATCATAATGCCGAAGTAACATATATGTGTGTGTGTTTGTGTAGGCGTGCGCGTGCACACAATTCATCTAGAGAGATAGTATTAGCCAAAATGCATAATATGGAGTAAATCATAATGCCGAAGTAATATATGTGTGTGTGTGTTTGCGTAGGCGCGCGCGCTCACACCACAGACACACATATATATATTTGCACGCACACACACACACACACACACACACACACACACACACACACACACACATATATATATATATATATATATATATATAATCAAATCAAAATGAAATACTTAATGAAAAACCTACAAGGTTAATTAAATAGTGCTTACATAGGTGGTTTATTAAAATCGATGAGGAAATTTTACACCAAGAGCAACTAGACCAACTAGACATCCAATTACCACAACCCCCAACCTAAGGGTCTGATAATGGTCAATGTTCAAGCTCGGATGGCATTCCTAACTTTCACCCTTTGCTCGTGCGCTCCTATGCTGATGATACTCTTTCCCCACTCACGGGATGGTTCTCCTCTGCATCCACTAACATGGAAGGATTAGATATCCATGTCATTGTAATTATCTCATTTTATTAGAATAATATAAATATGCATTGATAATTCATTTCCAATTTTTCCACTTAAGAAAATATAATTCCTCCTAGTATTATTTCCATTCATAGAACAAAATATTCATATCTATTCTTGTAAGCAAATCTAGATAACCAAAATTAACTGAAAATCAATAAACTGTCATTGTCACACTTCACAGGAATAGTTATTGCAGTTACAAAATAAAAATGGTTACAAGGGATGTAACATATAACTCTTTTGATGACTTCTTGTGGTTTTGGTTCTAAATATTCTTTTTCCTCCAGCTTCACCAATTGGTTACTAAAAGTTTGGAAGTCTTTTTATTATCTAGGCTTAGGTCCTAATCCCTTTCTGGTTCTCATATTCATGAAATTCATATAAAAGACATTGCCTTTTGGATCTCTATGGGATGATTTTTCACAACTGTAGTGCTATAACTCTTTTGATGACTTCTTAGGGTTTTGTTTTTGAATTTTCTTTTTTTCTTGAGTTCCACCAATTGTTATTAAAAATTTGGAAGCCCCCCCAATGTCTAGGCTCAGGTTGTGATCCCTTTTGGTCTAAGTTGCCAATTCAGATTTGGGGACAGATTCGGGATCGAGAATCCGGTTCGTGGATTCGTGATTTTTTTTTTTTTTCCAATTTTGGATTTGTAAGGATTTGTGGTATATATATCATTTCATACTATGAATCTATGATGCTTGATCACTGATCAATGCCAAATGTCAAAGATAAACTTTAAAAATTCAAATAGCATACTTGATCATTGATCTATGATTCTATGTTGACAATTCTAAAGAAAATCAACACATTGAATTACTGAATTACAAAATGACAATTCAAAATATTGTTCATTAAAGTTTGAGACATGATTCAATGTTCAATGGTTCATCAATCATGAAAGACTAAAGTTTTCATTTCATCAAACATCAAATGGATTATCAAAAAAATCTGGATCAATGGGGTCTCCAGTAGCTACAAGTGGTTGATCAAAATCATCATTAATAGAACCCAAATAGGTTCCACTAGGACTAGAGGGTATTGTCTCATCATCATCCACATTTTTTTAGGGTTATAAGCAAAAAAATAAATATAAAAATGTGTTTTTTGAGGGGTTTTTTGACTTTTTGGTCTCTTCGACCCGCGGGTCCTCATGGACTCGCGTGGATCCTCCCGGGTCTGTGCCGGATCCGAGCAGGGTCTGCGCACGAACCCTACCCGGGTCCGCAAATCCGGACTCGGACTGGACCTGGACCCGGATCAGGGCCTGTAGGGGCGAATCCAGCTTCTCAGCTTTTGGTTCTCATATTCATGAAATTTTGTGGAAGATTTTTATAATTTTTGTAATTGGAAATGCTATTTTCCCTTTGTTGTATTATGAAATTCCACCATCGGAATGTCTTCTCTACGAATGAAAGTTGGGCATATGTGTCTATCAACTGACCCAACCATTGTTCTTTGTGTGTGATTATTTTGATTATTGTTATTGGCTACTTGCGAGGTTTTCACACCATTGCCCCATTGCAAATGGGGATCCCTCTTTTTGCTTAGGAGTGGGGTGGTTGTCCGAGGTAGTCCTAGTTTAGTGACAATTTTTGAAGTCTTTGAGTCTAAGAGATGAGTTTGAACAACTTTGGCTCGCTGGGGAGTCAAGTCAATCAAGGATACGAGTGAGAGATGGGCCAAGCTAGTTAAGGATGTGAAGTTGAAATCAAGGGATTTGTGATGAAATAAGTTAGAATCCTTGGAAAATCCATGTTCTAATATCGAACTTATTTTGGAAAATCAAGAAAACCTATGGGAGATAACACTGATGGAGGCGTGGTGATTCCTGAAATTTGACTGAGTCTGGAATTTTTTTAGAATCTCTCAAAATCTAAAATCTTTATTATAACTTCTATGAACCTAAAACCACCCTCAAACATCTTGACAGTATTTATATAAAATGTAACTTAAGTATAACAAAGGAACTTATACTTAAATGTTATATTTTATATAACTATTTCGCCCTCCAAGCTGAAGAGATTGAAGTGAACAATTGAGAGTTAACTTGTAAAATTGAAAATTCCTAAGAGTAGTTTGAAATCCGACCATGTCTTAGGATTCCAAATCTTGAAACTAGTTCGGAATCTGACCATGTCTCAAGATTCCCAATCTCGACAACTCTCAAAATTCCGCCCAAGTCTAGATGATTTCCAAGTAACTAAAGGGCGAGATTCAAGTGCAAATTGATGAAAGGAACTAATGGAGTGGGCAAGAAGATGAATCAAGTTAAGAATGCTGAATTTGCAAGTATGTTTCAAGGTGCAGATCCTTGGTGAAATCCAATTAAAATCAGTTGAAAATGAAAGAAAATCATGGAAATAAAAAGTAGAAGTAAGAAGATCAAGTAGAGATGGTTGAGTCTATGGGATTTGAGAGTTCAAACATAAGATGAGATAGTCTTGAGAGGAGATCGGAATCCAACCACCTTTTAGGACTCTTAATCTTGAGAGGCCCCAAAATTCCTCCCATGGCATTTGAGTAAATTTTAAGTCGTTTGGCTTTGGGCATTGGAAAACAAGAAATTCAAGGTGAAGGTCATGCCTCTAATGGAAGACTGAATTATGATGAAAAGGCAAGGAAAACACATAATCAACGAGTCTTGACATAGGGTTGGAATCCGACCTCTTGTCAAGATTCCCAATCCTGACACTAGGTCAGAATCTGACGACCTATTAGGATTCTTAATCCTGACAGCTCCCTAATTTCCGCCTCCTTGGTTGGGTGAGATTTCAAGGCTATTGTAACTGTTTTCACGAATCTGATCATTTCAAGTTGCCGCTAAAACTTTTTGCTATGAAAATCAGATCCAAAATGATGAAAAATCTCTCTTTCATGCAAAAAAACAAAAGATCAGTCCTCAAATCAGGAGTAGTTTGTGAGGAAGCTTGATATTTCTAACGAAAAATGACAATTAAAGTGGAGTTTCAGATCTGAAGATAATACCCAGATGAAAGGAAGGAACAAATTCATTTGAGTGAAGAAGGCAAGAAAGAGTGAATTAATGTTGAGTGAATTGGGACTTGGAGAGGGCGGAATCCGACCACTCCATGTTCCACTTGAAACTTCATGCCTCTGATTTCCGCCAGCTTGTATAGTGGCAGTTGAAATTTAAAATTAAGCTACCCCCTTTCAAATTCAGACTTTCTAGCACTTACATGTTAAAATAGTTTGAAATTGGGTTAAAAGAATAGGAATTCTCAAGTTAATTTCAACTATCTAATCTCATAATTTGAAGGTGAAAAATGCTAAGTTCATAAGAACCAGATTTATTTCACGAGCCTAATGCAATTCCTCTTTTGTTTTGCTAGGTGTGATGGAGGAAGGAGATGTTTGTAGAACATGGCAAAACTTCAAGCAAGAATATACAAATGGCCATCCATCCATCAAAGAGGGCACATAAGAAGATGTTAAGAAGATGTTTTGAGATCGAGGACAAGATGAAAAATGGAAGATTACAAAGATAGAGATCAAAGAACAAGTTATGCATTGATTTGAATTCCCTTTGGGAATCTATGTTCAATTGGACCAAATAGAATTATCCAATTACATAAAATTTTCAGAAGATCAAGACCAAGAAATCAAGATTTCAAGAATAAACAAGTGCAATGAGAAGATTTCCAAGAGACAAAGATAACTTATGAAGATGAAGCAATTTGGAAATATGCCATCACAATTGAAGGCTTGATAATTCAAGAGATATTTTCTCATCACCAAAGAATTTATCAAGTCTATAAGGCAAGTATGTTGAGGGGGTGCCCACTTATCTTCAACCAATCAGAAGGCTCCAGTTACATGTGTCCAAGCACAATCAATCAGATTATACCAAGTGTACATGTGGAGTCCACATCATGCTTCTACCTAATCTATTTTCTCATTGGCTCTCAAAAGCATTGTAATTTTCTTATTGGTCTAGGGGGTTGTGCCTTCATATAATTGGATGATAATTTAATGATTGTAGCTATTAGTTGGATTAGGGCATTGTTGGGTAAATCTTGACCCTTCATTGTAATTGAACAACTATAAAAGGCTAAGGTCTTCTCATTTGTAACTAGTCGTCATAATGCTATCAAAGTAATTGCTAATTCATTGTTGGTCTTCATGGTGGATTATTTGTATTGATTTGGAGTATTGCATGGTTTCTCCATTTCCTCACTTAGAATAGAATTTTATTTCAAGTTGATTAGAAGTAGTGTTTAGTTGAATGGAAGATATTTTGGACGCCATCTTTGGTGAACTCATTTAGACCAAACCACTAGTTGCTTGCTGATTGTAAGTTTGCCTTGCGTGGTTGAATGACATATTTATGAACTTAACTTCGATTATTGCTTGCACATTGATATGCATTGATGGATGGTGTTAATGGAATGGTGGTGTTGAACATCTTACATTTACCTTAGGAGATTGCACTAGCTTGGTTGATGTTGATGGCTAAGTTAAGTCTAGTAGAGTCACAAATACATCCATAGTTTCTTGCATTCTAGTAGTAGATTAGCTTTCTAAACCTTTTCCTTGCAGTTTTTTTGGTTGGAAGAAGTTAAAGTCAAGTTGATGTCCATTGAATGGATAGTGTAAGTCCCTTTGTGATAACCAACAGATCACATCAAAAGACGAGTGAAAGTCCACAATAAGAAGGAACCTTGAGGTTGTCTCATTTGATCACACAATCCATATACATTGTTTAACATATGAGCATTCTTTATTGAAGAGAGAGTTTGATATTTGGTGTTTCATCCCGGAATACTAAGTATTCGGTTCTGTATGTTTTAGTGGCATAAAACTCACATTAACACTATTGAAGTGCTTGCCTCACAATTCTAATTTCTGGAAGCATTCATATCATTCTGCATCATGTGGAGCGTTAGACCCAACATGTTTATCATTTTATCAATTTTTTTTTATCATCCATCTTTTATTATTAATAATTTGTAATAAGATCAATCTTTAGTTTTTGCTGGTAACTCTTTCCAAAGAATTTATGTAACCTCCAATTTTTTCAACAAAATCTACCCAATACCATTGGAAATGGATAGAATATAGTTGTTTGTATGTCATAGCTTCCCCAAGGTTTCTTTACCTTATATATTCATGTAGCAGCAAAGGTTTGGTCTCCTAGATGGTGTGCTGGATTTTTTTAGCAATCAAACCTTCAGAAGCTGGCGGCCTAGCTTTATTGACTCTGCCTTCAACTGCACGGTGATTAATCAAAGGAAGATCAAACATCATGTTTTGTCAGAAACTGTCTCCTAGTGTTATCACCATTTTTGTTTACTTCTGTTGTTCAGCAGCAAGTATGAACTAATGGCTGTGACAACTCGAAATATTGGACTCTTCCAACAGTTAAAACTTCCTAATTATTAATTGAATAAATAAATAAACCTTGAAATTCTTCAATCTTGATTCCTCATACAACTCATGAAATTTTCACTGATATCCCAAACTGTAACATTCAACGCCAAGGCAAAATGTAATCAGAATTCAATTCTTGGGTTCCATTTCTTAGACTGACAAGATCCACCACTGATGCCATTGTAGTATCTTGGACATAATTTTTTATATTATTTGATTTTCATATAATATAATGATAAGCACAAAATCACTGATTATACAGCTCTGTTGGGGCTGAATGTATGTCTTTTGAATCACTAGATTCTGAAATAAATTTCCCACAAAGTTACTGAAAATCTCTTTGGAATATTATGAGACAATTGTCAAATCTGCCACGAAACCTTTGACTTGTCTAAACTCTTAAATATACAATAAGCTGCAGACTTGAATTGTAGCTTCCACAATTGGTAGCACTAGGGACAATATGAAATGGTGCACTTGAATACAAATATCCCTTGAAACCTTTGCCTAGATTGGAAGTACTGAAAAGTCTGTTTTACCATTTTGGAATATGAAGAAGCATTTGAATCACTGATATTTATAATTACAGTTATATGGCTATTGCCAAACAAGAAATAATAAGAACAAGAACTCTTGAATATGAATTGCCACCCCTCTGGATCCTGCAACAAATGAACTGCATCACCACAGTTCTTTGGAGTATTCTTATGCGGATTGGAAATTGTTGAAAAAAAGATCAATGTTGACGTGCCAATTCACTATCAACAAAAGAAGCTTCTAAAATTATACATAATCGGCCACTAAATTATCAAGAAAATCTTCTACTAGACTCAACAAAGATTTTACCATGAATTCAATACGCCTATCAACTGGAAGCTCATATACAATCTCTGGATGAGATTACCCCAAGCCTGAATCAGGGGTTTTTCGTCTACTAATTCAAAGATGGAAATAAGTGGATTTTCATTCTCCAAGTCCAGACCTAGAGGTTTTTTGTCCTCGAGTTAATAGAACTGAAGTCTAATCCTCCAATCAAGGAGTAGAAATCAGAAACAGAATGGTTGATAAATACACCTCCTCCTTGCTTGGCTCTCTTAAATAGAGTTTTCTTCCAAAAGAGAGAACCCTTCAAATTTTCTTCATGACCTTAGACGAGGAATTATTTAAATAAACTCAAAACTATAAGATACCTTATTTTATTTTAGCTTTACTTGAGACCTTTTAGTAAATTTTTTATCCCATTTCATTAATGTAAAATTCCCAAAACCACCGGAAAATATATGATGGGCATTTGTTTTACAATTTGGCATCATTTAGAAAAAGGGACATTACAGAACTCTGGTAATGCTTCCAAGAATATATTATCTGAGGACAACCGATTGCAGTGTAGGTTTTGAAGATTATTAAAAAGTTTAATATAGTTGGAGCTTGAGTTTATCCGGACTGGTCTGTAGATGATTGTATTATAATATTATATATGTCAGTGGGCAAGACTTTTCTTAGGACTTTCACAGTGATATCAACTCTCTTGCTTGGGAACAGTAAAATAGTCATTTAAGAGAGGAAAACTGTTTGCCAAACATTGCCCATGAAATGAATTCCCCTGGTTTTCTTGGTTATTTCTTTGTCAGATGTTGGGTGGCAAAAGAAAATGTTTTCCCATATTTTTGAATTTGGCAACTAAGGCACTTTTTTGTTGCAAAGTTTCACAGAACTAACCTGTTCTTAGGTTGTTTATTCAAGAATTTTCATTGTTGTCTATTAGTCCATAGGATTTTTGTTGTTTTTTGAGGGCTCAAAAAATACTTTCCATTGTCAGCTTACAGTTTTTTATATATGCTAGTAAACCCCTTCAAATGGGAGGCTGCTTGTCCTATTACAGCACCTCCATGGCTCATCACAACACATTACATTACATTCAATGACCACTGGAAGAATTGACCATGGTTCACTCACTTCAATACAAGGGTGACTTAGCCACATTGTTTGTTGGCATTCAAAACCTTATATTTTATTGCAGTAGATTTATTATTTAGGCACGAGGCTTTCCACAAACTTGTCTGCTGATTAGTGCGATACTCTGTTTTATACTCCTGGGTGCCATGGCCTTTCGTTATCACCTGGAACTTGTGGACTTAATAATGATACGTGTCTCTATTTTGAGGTGATACAAACTTTACTGTTCGAAGAGAGTAGGAGATGAAAGAATCAAGATTAAAAGAGAATTATTGGCCGCTGTCACAAATAAAGAGCAACCAACCAAAACAAAGAATCAAATGAACTCCTGAAAAATATTTCTGATTTAGCAAGGAGATTGATATTTGGTAGGTTGTATTTGAAACAAGGTTCACATGAAGTTGTGACTAGTTGCAGTCCATGATAATTGGTGAAATTTGTTGTGCATTGTTTGAATTGATATTTGATATGGGAGTAGTTGTAATTTTCTTGGAATTTATTGTGGTGTTTATTGGTTGGTCCATGGGTAGAAGTGTAGAACATAGTCTGTAGACCTCATGGGAATGATGGTACTTTGAGTGTTTGGATGCTTTTCAAACTTCACTTGACATTATTGGCCTAGAAAGGACTTGAGAAGAGGAATACAAGGCCAAATACTTGCCAATTTGCCCAGACCAGGTTTCATAGCAATCCATTAACATTGTAGTTGTAAATCTACTTCTGCAGCTATATTTCAGTCTGTTAATCTGTACTAAGGATAGCTTGCCCTGATTGAAATCAGGGGGTCATTATTGAGGCAACCTAATGTGTTATTATGATTGTGCTTGATTGAGGAGCGTGTTTCATTTGAAGTTCATGGAGTAACTGTTGTTCATTGTAGGGGCTCTAAGATTATTTAGGAACGTTTTGAGCTGATTTTTTTTTCTCACAGTTCACCTTTGGTACATGTTCCAGAATAATTATATCCTGCCTCAAGTAACAAGCTGTTGCTCCCTGATGACTACGTCAGAATTTGTAGAGGCAACACCACAAAGTTGATGGATGTTTTCAACAGCAAGTCAAATTGTGATATTGCTATCAGGATTCAACTCTGTAATTTTGAAATCAAACTTATTGACCCATGTTTCATGAGTAGTGGTTCACACGAACCCATCTTTCATGAGAATGAATTGAACACTTAGCACTCATTGGATCTAGGTGATGCTCACAAATGTGAAGCACCGGGACTTCCCGGGAGGTCACCCATCCCAGTACTACTCCAGCTCGAGCGTGCTTAACTACATAGTTTCCTCCATGGTTGCTTGCAACCCCATTTGCAAAATCTTCACCAAGTGTTGTGCCTTATAAACCATTCATTAGAAAGCCCTTTGAACTCATCAATTGATAAGTATGTCAGGCTGTTCAAATACAAGATAATCTTCCTGTATGCCATATCCATCTAAATAGGTTATGCAACAATAGAACCAAATGTAGTTTCCCCCTTCTGATCGTAATGATGCTTAAAGGCAAATACTAATTATTTATGGATGATCTGCTGACAGATCTCTTAGTTTCACCTTTTAAATACATAGTTGTAAAAGAATTATTTTTTTCCCTCAAATTCCATAAGTTGCCATCTAACTATTTTAGCGTGTTCACAAGAGCGTATTCCTTTCATGCCATACAGATATAAGTAGACTATGCGATAATAGAATCAAACTCCTTATTAAGGGTTTTGCATTTAACAATTAATATATGATAACTATATATTTAGAGGGTTAAAATCAGTTCAAAAAAGTGGTTCGACTGCAGACAAGAAAGCAATTGCAGGGACATACTGAAAACATTGTTGAAAGAAGCAAAGACACTCTATTTTCGATCTAGGCTTGGTAGGTTAAATTTAAATGGACTTCAATCCAAACAAACTGGACTATTCCAAATAAATCGGATCGATTCTGGAAATTTGAAGTATTTTAGATTTTATCATTGGTCCAAGTTTGAAAGGCTACTCTTAACAAACTGGGACCGTTTGAAATTGAACCGACTCATTTGAAATGAACTTGACCAAGTTTGGGCTTATTAGTAGATTAGATTTCGAATGCCCATTTGAAGTAAATTGGAATCATTCCAAACCAAAATGGTGTTTGCTATTATTTTGTATCAGGCATGACTTGCAAAATCTATTTAGAAATTATATTGTACTTTGTTTTAGTGTTTTACAAAATGTTTAGGGTTCTAATTAGTGTCTTATTTATCATATCATTAAAAAATTTGTAAAAATATTGGAATTAAATACAACAAATATATGTTAATAATATTGAGTAACACCTTATTTTTTACCTTTATATTTCATTTAGAGTACCACATAAGTAGGGGAGAGGGCCCTTTTGTGGAGCGGGGTTCTATAGTGGGTAAAGGAGTTGGCCAAATGAGGTCCCTTTAGTTAGTGTAGTGGGGAGAGGTCCTTTAGTTAGTGTGTAGTGGGGAGAGGTCCTTTAGTGTAGTAGGGTCATATAACATAGCAATTATTGATACATTGGTGACTATTGGGTCCTTTCCCCACTCCTTAGGGGGAGGGGTTAATTAATTTTTAAATAGAGAAATCACTAGTCATGCTAAGGGCATTTAATCCTTTGAAAAAACATATTCATAGCTCAACCATTGAAAATTTATCAACCAACCTCTAGATTCTAATTTTTTTTTGAGATCACCATTGTTCACATTTTCTCGAGTCTAAGTGATACCAAAATGATTGTTTTATTGATCAACTTTAAATATTTTTATAATTTTGTAAGCATATATCTAATTATGATTGATATATAATATTTACTTTTTAACATTTTATTAAATATTTTAAACAAATATATAATATAACTTGGACATATATAGTGATTTTATTGTGTATGTGATTAAATATTACAACAATGCATAAAAAATATCATGGATTATGATTAAATATTACAACAATACAACAAAATTAGGAGAAAAAATACAAGATATTTTATATACATTTTAGAAAGTAATATTTTGATTACATAATGTATTATATGATTTTATGCGAGGACCTACAACTATCTACAAGGAAAATAATGTATTAAACATATATTTGAGTAATCTTATTATATATTGAGTCAATGTTGTAAATATGAAACCCTATATATCTTGTCAATATCTATTGGGCATAATTGTGTTTTTATTGCTTATGATTGTCTAACAACATTAAAATCAATAAGAGGGTGAATGATTCAAGTGTTCTTTGAGTGGGAATTCATAGTTTCATGTTGTTCTATAAGAGTCACGAAAAGCATTAGCCTAGGTAATTTATATGCATAGTAAGATGGCTAATAGATCTAAGAATATAGAAATAGGATTATCATGACATGTAAGCATAATATCATCAAAAGAACATAAAAGAATATTAAATATCATAAGTAGCTAAGGTATATTACCAAATAAAGAATCATCCATAAATATATTACTAAAGCAAAAAGTTCTTAATGAAAAAAATACTAAAATGCCATCATATGCATGTGTATAATGAGAACTAGTCATAAAAAGCTATAATCAAGATGGGTCTCATAAATGAATGGAGTGTATCTAGGAGGGTGAAACATAATTAACATTTCTATAAAGGCTGCAAAATAAGATGTACAATGAAACAAAATCTTCATATAAAATGCCTTGATTATATGACAGAAATACCCGAGATCATCAATGACGAAAGAATCATATATGAGAAACAATATGAACAATCATAAATATAATGTGTTTATGGATATAAGTAAAGTTTTGTGAGAATACATGGTAAAGGATGTAACAATAATTACCAATGACAAACAAGGGTGAATAGGTACAAATAAAACAAACAAGATATGAAATGAAATATAACAATCATACATATATTTTTAAAAAATCTTAATTATGATTCATAAATCCTATGGGTAAATCTTAAATCCTGGGGGTGTAAGAAGCTTGCATAAAATATATATGATAAGTAAATAAGTAATGAGAAATAATGGATAATAGGCCTTAAGACATCAAATCAAGATAGTAACGACACTCAACATACTTTTTGTAATGAAAAAATAGGTAAACAATAGTTTTTTTTTGTTGAAGATTGATTAACAATTTGAAATAATGTTATATGATTGGACTTAGAACTTGAATTTTTTAATGGAATATTGACTTGTTTGCTATTTGATTTGTTACTTTTGTGCCACTAAAATGATCTATATGACTATGGATTTAAAGCTAGTTCATAAATTCAAATTTTTATTGTGGAAATGATTTACACATTCTTAATCATCTAGAATTTATTTAGCTCTTTATACAAATCTATGCAAAAATAAGTGGTTTTTATGAACACATTTTGGATTTTTAAAAAAAGTATTTTCTTTTGGTTAAGTCCTAATGTTAGAAAATTTTGCATCGACACTTATTCAACAAATTTCTTACATAGCCTCATGCGGGAAAAACATGCATACAAGCTTACATAATAATTGCAACATAAAAAATTATACACACTTCATAAGGTGTCCAATTCCATGCTTACTTAGCACCCATTTTAGCATGCTCATTCTTCCATGCATCATAGGACTTTTCTATGCATTTAATTAATAAATATTTAAATATTTGTCCTCTTAATATTATTTATATGCGGGCCCTTAATTTTAGGTGTGCTCACTTCAATTATTTTATTCATTTATCACCTCTTGCATATATAGGCCCTATTTCATTATGGGTGGCATTTTGTATTTATTTCGATTTCAAATCACAATACTGTGCGCATTTTGGGTACCTCTATTGTAATTGACTCTTAATGTAAGTTTAAGCCCTTATTGGTTGGAACAAGGTGCCTCATAAGGTATGGAGCGAGATAGGTCGCCCCATACCTTGGGAGGCACTTCGTTCTCCGTAAGAGTGGCCCAAATTTAAATTCGAGAATAGTCTCCTAATTTTAGTTGGATGTTCAAAACCTCGTTTGCCTCCTTTGAGTTTCGAGTCTTGAAATGGCTAGGCGAGGTATAAAAGAAAAGCTACCTCCCTCATTTTGGGACTTAGATTCAAATTTTATTCACAAGTACACATTAAAGACATTTCATCCTTCATCTAGTGGAAATCTACAACATCATTATGCAAGCATGTCTTTTGTGATGTCCTTTTAGGTCTTTGTGGAGTCATGCTATTGAACGAACATTTGTGATCTCATTTCAAGGACAATGACATCATTCAAGGTATAAAACATCTTATTATCCTATTTGAGCCTCTTCTACTAACATTACACTTCCATTTTCAAGCATTTCCATTTCAATTTCAAGGTTAATTCCTCTATAGGGGTTTGATTGAGGCAAAAACCTTTCTCCCAATATTTCCCTTGTTTTCTGTATGCAAGTGACATGTGGTGCAACTGTGGAAAATAATATAGGTAAATTTGACAGAGAGTTATAGGTGACAAAAGTTTCATTAAAATTTGTCGTGTTTACGGTACCTCCCAAGGCCTTAGGTGAGTCTAGTCGCCCTATACCCTTCCAAATTGCCTTGTTCTTGTTGTTTCAGATTAGAATTTAGATCACAGGTTAGTCACTACTTTGGATTTACAGACCTAGTATCAAAACTAGGTTTGCAATCTGCGATATGTTTGTATAGACATTATTTCTTCTTTCCTCTCATATTCGCCCTAGATCTTGCACTCTTCATTCCTATTCACACTTTCCTATTTGCATAGTCATCTTTTAACTCCACAATGAAGGAATCCTTGCATCCTCTTAGTGCTTGGGCCTCCTTGAGACTAATGGATCAACTTTCCTTTCAATTTATGATTGAATATACATGTGAATTCCTAGTTTGAGCATCCATTCTAGTGAAAGTCCCATCACCCCTATTTTCTTTCATTACATTTTGGTGAAGTCAACATATTTTACATTGCATTTATTTTTGATTTGGATGTTTATATCTGATTTGTATACATTGCATTAATAAATATTTACATCATATCATTGATAAATTTTATGCCTTTAGATATCTAGGTTCACCTTCATCATGTTGAAAAAATTAGGAGTTCATCATGAAGTTGCAAATCTCAATAGATTGAATTAGGAAACCATCAACCATAAGAGAGCAATGAAGAACAATGAGATTGAATGCAAGTGCTTGCAATGCAATTATATGAATTGTTATTTAATTGTTTAAGATGCTCATATAAGAGCAATGGGTGAGACTATAAAGTACTTACAACTCAAGAAATTAAAAACACAACCAATATGGGATAAAGTCTGGAGAGAGTAGCTATAACTACCTTGCTACAAATATTAAAATGTTTAAAAGCAAGATACAAAATATTAAATGACACCTAAGATAACTATCATTAAATGATTGTAGCATGTGCTGTTAGGCTATCTTAGTAAGCTTAATAAGAGAAAATTATATTTACTCCAATGTATTACATTTTGGGGAGCCTAACTCTTTCTTACATATTTTTTTAATTTTAATTTCTAGATTTTATTTGGGTAGATTTCATTTTCATGATATAATTTACTAAATTAGATTTGTGTGTTGTTTCCCACGTGATCACATTGCTTCTTGCTTCCATTTATCAAAGTCATGCGATAGATAATAGATTGTTTCTTTTCATGTTGCTTGCATTCCATCATGGTATTATTGTATATGGAATCATGACAATTTCAAATATTCTTCCCTCTTGTAAATAATGTTTTAAGGCTTTTATCCATGTTTCATGTGGCTATATAATAAAAGTCTTAGTGAAATTCATGGAATGTGTAGGTTTCATAAGGGTTTATAAAAAATGATAAATCCAAAGATTCCATTAATACAAACAACATTAGTACCTAAGGTTGTTTCTAAGAGGACTGCTTGTGGGAAAGGACCTAAGGTTGCTACTAGCACTAATGGCTCAATGTCTCCTATTGTTCTAGTTCCTGTGAGCTGCTCTCTATCTATTAAGCTCTCTTTTGATGTTGAAGGGGATTTGGTGAACAACACTTGCATTTTTAAGGCCCATGGTTTGATCTGCCACTTTCGGGATTTTTGGCCTAGCCTCCCTCAACTGCATGATTAGGTGTCTCAGGAATGGGGACCAATTTTTTCTGATACAATTCATATTTTTCCTATGGCTAAAGGGTTTTTCATAGATAAGTTTGATAAGGCTGAGGATAGATCTAAGATCTTGTGTGATCATTTCTTTAGCTGGGAGGAAAAAATTATTCTTATGGTTAAGCCCTGGCACCCTAATTTTAATCCTTCTTCTGAAGTCTTTAGTAAGATCCCCATTTGGTCCAGGCTTCCTAACCTGCCTCTTCATCTATGACAAGATTCTATTTTGGAGGAAGTGGGTGGGGCCTTTGGGGGATTTCTTAATGTTGGATCATGAATCATTTAATATTCACAATTCCACCTTGGCCCACCTTTTGGTTGATCTTGACATATCGAAGGGACTTCCAGCTAAAATCAAAATCGAATCATTCGTGGGATCTTGGATCCAACAACTGGACTATGAAGCTATTCCTTTTAGATGTCATAAATGCTTTAATACTAGTCACATTTCTGCTCAATGTGGCTTGGATACCAAGAAGAAGAAATCTTCTCCCTCTTGGTGGAAGGGAGCTTCCACCCAGCATTATACTGTCATGAAGAATTCCTCTCAACTCAGGAAGGAGGATCATCCTATTTTTGGAGCTCCGATGTCTTGTATGGTGGTGGACGACTCGTGCCCTATTGCTTCTACTGAGCCTGTTGCGGTTGTTGGCCCTGACCTTGTTCACCATTTTGCTAGTTCTATTCCAGCTTCTTCTTTGCTGGATGGAGTTGGGCCCCCTGTTGGTAGTTCTAAGGGTGTTGATTCTGCTGACTATGTAGGTGTTTTGGCAGTTGCTGGTTCTGATTCTGCTAACCCTCTTTTAGTTAGTCCCTTGGATGAGATTAATGCTGGCCCTTTACTAGATGCTTCGCTGGTTGTTTCAACACCGCTGCTGGGTGTTGAATCTTTAGTGTTGACTTCGTTGTGCTGGCAGGAAGAGGTTACTAGAGTTGAAGAAGGGTGGATCATAGTTAAATGTAAACAATCTAAGAGATCCTCCTCTTCTTTTGACATGACCCTTTGGTCCCATAAGAAGGGATCAAAAGTCTAGTTCACTTTATTTTTCTATTGCTTTCCTTTGCTTTATCTTACACAACAGACTAGGGTGTTTTAGTTAGACTCTTTTCTTTAGCACTGTTTTTCTATGAGGTGTTTGGGGTGTCTTGTCTTTCATTTTGGCTGGACTGTTGTATTTAAGGAACTCTTAATGTTTTATCTGAAGTTTCAGCTTTGTAAAGGGTTTCAGGGCCCCTTCAAAACCTGTTGTTACCTTAATAAAAAATAACATTAGTACCTCTCCAAGGTTATCTTTTGCTAATGTAGATAGAGATCATACTCTTAACAATAACACATTAAAGAGTACTAGCTCCTCTCATTCTAAAGATACGTTAGTGAAGGAGACTAATAGTGATAGTTTATGCACTTCTTTAAATCCTCTTCCTTCTCCTAGAGCTTCTTCTCTTTATCAAAGTATTTTCAATAATGTTGATGTGATGAATTTATTTCATGATTTATCTCCTAAAATAACATTAAGGATTAAGATCTTGATAAACCTTCTTCATCTTCCCAACCTAAAGATGATGTGACTTATGGTGATAGGATTTCAAATCTCCCTATAGAGATCAATCCTCCTACCATTCCTCCATATTTACCACATTTACACAAACCTCAAGATGAAAGTCTTCCCCCATCTCAACTAAAGGCTTACTACAATGTAAGTTATGACATTACTTCTCAAAAATGGTATAGTGGACAAGGTATTGGTATTCATGAACAAGGAATAAAGGTCCTTATAGATCCTCCTACACAAGTTACTAGAAAAGGTATAGGATTTATACCTCAAGCCAACATTCCTCCAAATCCTATTGATCCTTCATCAAAACCTAAATCTCCATGTTTATGAAACCTTTTACCAACTCCAACTTTAGTTAACACACCATTATATCATTGTTTGGCCTTGGTTAAAAGAATCTTTTAGAGGCTTAAATATGATGCCAAAATACATTTTCTTTTCTGTCATTTTTCAAAAATCAAAGATCACATAATGGTGACTTTCATTATTTTTTCATCATAACAATAAACATTATCTTGATGATTGTATTAAATTTAGATAATTTATTTAAGATTTAGTAGATAAATGTCTTATTTGTTTAACAACAAATCTTATACTTTTTCTTGATATAAAAATGTGCACTTGCATTCCCTTCGCCTATTATGTTGTTCCATGCCATTTGATCTTAGTAGTCTACCTTATTGAGGGATCTTTCTTTTACATGGTGTGATGCTTTCATATTCAATCTTTCTTTGTGAGCAACATAATATGTCCCTTTCCTTGTCTTTTCACTTTTATAAAGGATCTATTATCTCTTTGTTGACTTGCATATTTTATAACACAATGTCCTTCCTTGCTTGGACTTGTTTTTTATATATAAAGATTTTTATCCTTGTTTACAACCTCTTCCTTACTTGGAAGTGTATAACTACTATAAAAGATCTATTACTTAGAATGGATAATGTATTATCCTTTCCCTTTCCTTTTCCCTTAGAGGGAAAGGGTTCCCTTTCTCAATCTTTTATTCCTTTTTAAGGATCCATTATCTCTTTGTTGACTTGTATCTTTTATTACATGGTGTCCTTCCTTGCTTGAACTTGTTTGTTATAAATGAGGATATTCATCCTTGTTTACAACCTCTTCCTTGCTTGAAATTGTATATCTAAAATAAAATATTTGTCACTTAGGATGCATAATGTGTTATTCTTTCCCTTGTCCTCAGGTGGCATAGTTTCCTTTTCTCAATCTCTTATCCTTTCTAAGGATCCACTTTACTTGGTGGAGTGGTGTTTTGTTTATTCTGTGATAATTCTTTCTTACATGGAATCGTTTGTTCAATAAAGGATTCTCTTTCATGTAAGAGGCATGTACCTTTGACCACAACCTTTTCCTTGTTTTCAATTACATGTACATTAGAAACAAATTTTCTTACTTGGGGGGTTATGTTAGAAATAGGAAATACTGAGAGGTGGGGCTGGGGGTGGGGGGGGGGGGGGTGAATCAATATTTCACAAACTTTTACTTTTTCCACTTATGGATATATGTGATTAACTTGTAACCTGCATAAGAAACTAAACTGAATAATAAACACAACCATAAAATGAAGGAGCTCATAACACCATGTTTTTTCTCAAGGAAACCCTGGCCAAGGGAAAACCCTAGTGGGGATGATACCCACAAATGATCCACTAATAAAAAGTATTTAGTTAAAGATATTGACCCTTTTAGGAGTCTATTACATTCGTATAGTGTCTCGGTCCTTGTTAGAGGACTTTAGGCCTTGTTAGAAGCCTCAACCCTGTTAGGAGTTGGTATTACAAAATATGAATGTATGCAGGATGAGCCCACTTCCCAAACATGCAATATACAATACTAATCTTCAGTACAAAAGATAGAATACAAAAACCTTTTACTGCTGCTGAATATCTTCAATATTCTAATCTAGTAGGCTCTTCACAAAACTTGCTATTAGTTCGCATTGATATGATCATATATCAGATTTCACATAATATAACATCAATACATCAATACAAAATATTTTTTACAACTTCGCATTAGTCTCTTACAACTTCACATTACATAATACTTCCCTTTATACCAGCTATCTCAAATATAGCTTTCTAGTTGACTTCCATGTTATCAAAACATAATATTAACTCTTGTTGCCTTAGGGTTAAGATCTAGGATGTCATCCCTAATTAGTTAAGTCATAACCAAATCATAACATTCTCTTGGTTTTTTTGTACATTACACAAGATTCAATTAGTAAAATTCATCATCATAGCCATACATGAAACTACGTGGATCTTTAGGATGCTCTTGTGCTCCATCAAGATACCTATAATAAAACCAAAGTGATCACAATCTCAAGAAAGAAATCTAAGTCTCATCCTCTAACATGCCACTCATGGAATAAAAGGAACAAGACAAGGTGAAGATACACCAATCCAAGAACACAATCATAAAATCAAAGTGATAACAAAGGCTTCAAGCTACTATCAAATGACAAATCTCACATGATAAAAAAATAGTATCTTGAATGTATATGATACTACATCTAACCATCTATACCTATGAGGTATCAATAACATCAATAAATTGATGCCAATAATATGTCAACCCATAGGAAATAATCATGAGCTTCTAGTATCAAACCCATCAATGAAGATCATACAAATCTAGAAATTCCCACTACATATGTAATGACAAATATAAAAAATATCTCAAGATATTATTTCCACCAATAAAAACTCATACCAAGTGTAATGTGTGTGAAGATGGAATATGTAGGTGTTTACTTATTCCCATATTATTGATTACATTAAGGAGACTGGATCCAATTGGCCCAAACTCAAATGTAATAAAAAATGAGAAAGAAAAAGGTGGATCCAATAGTTATTGTTTGAGTTGAAACTGACAATGCAAAAGGTATGGGTTGCATAATAGATCCAGGGACACATGAGAAATTGACAATAATTAACACGCACAGGAAAAATCAAAACATATATGTAGGCAAGAGTTATAAGTTTGGAAAGAGGAGACAAAAATTAACACATGTATATTATTTGGGCTAAAATTAGGAGTTTAATGTCAGATGGGGTGATCTTGACCGAATAATTCCAAATGGATGTGAATTGCATTTTTGGGACCAAAATGTGCTTATATCCTTCCACAAAATCTCTGTTAGAAAAGTGGACATCAATGTGAGGTAGATAAACATTGGCCCTTCTTTTTAAAATTTGTGAAGTCTCAACCTATAGGTCTCTATCTATTCTTTTTTATTCTAACTATGTGTCTTCTGATCTCTTTATCTGCATATTCAAAGAAGGGAAAATGTTGGGTTGATAGGGGTTCACCTAGGTCAATCCCCAAATTTGGAATTAACCCTAAAATTGAATTGAATTGTAATTGAACTAAAACTATGCTTTAAATGAGTAGATGCTAGATCTGAAATCTTGAATAAAATGTTGTACTTTCATGACTCTTAATGGAGTACAAGACAAAAATAGAGCACATAAGGGATCCACTAACTAGGGTAAGTATGTACATTTCATAAATCATGTATATCAAGTATTATTCCAATGAATTGAGATCATCACCCAAAGGTAGGGGAACTATGAACACAATGTAAGAACACATAATATGAAAAAAAAAGTCTTTTTGGGTCAACATGGTAGAGACCAAACAGAAGGATCTCAACACTTTCCATCATCTCTAAGTAGAAAATACAAAAGAACATTAAGGACAATAACATATATAAAACATAACTAAAATATTACATATAGAATAATTGAAGTACAAATAGAGGAAAATAACAATATATTTGATCCCTTATTACCTTGCACCAATGGAGCAACAAGGGTCATCCAAAAGAGCTTAACATAATAGAAAGACATATGAATACAAACATCATGGGGGGAACATGTTACAACCAATCAAACTCATTGAAGATTCTATTGCACAAGTGAAGCTAGTCAAGCAAGTCATCCACCTCACAATCTTACTTAACATCACTTGGAGATGGTGGACTAGATAAAAGAGGAGAAAACAAAAGCATGGTAGATGGAGCTAGTGCGATTTCCAAACAAGGATCCCACTCTAATGATGATTCACTTTTTTTATTATTAGGATCTAGGCTAATTGCTTTTGAAAATATCAAAGAAATCTCATGATTAATCTAAATAACTTCATCAATATCATTATAATAATTAGCATCAACATTTTTATGATCAATATCATGATCCAAATTAATCACAATAGGGTCTTTAATGAATAAAGGAAATATACAATTATTTTTCCTAGACAATTTTAACTTTTTGAGATTATCTTCATCCCTTAGGCTAGAAAAAGGTTGGTCAAATGGGATCAAGTCAACATTTGACATCTTAGGGGAGGAAACATTTTGGAAAAAATCTCATGGGATGTGGCATGATATTTTTTTTGGTGGTCTCTCACACTAAAATTTCTATTGGTTTGAGTAAAGACTTGCAAAGGTTTATTCCTTTTTAGAATTATGAATTGAAGGAACCTTAGTAGGTTGAGAGCTATAGGATGTTGAGGATTTTCCTTTATAATGTGTATGACATGGGACCACTACATATATAGGAGGAATTTCAGGTGTAGGAAGAAGTCCAGGTTAAGGATGAGGTGGTGGAATTATATCCTTAGGTTTAATCAAGTCTGATATCCTTTCATGCTTGAATTTTTGATAAGATAAAAAATGACATCTTCTCAAGGTTTCAAAGTTTTAGGTTATTACGGTCAAAAGAAACTAAGGGTGAAGTTTTTATGCCTTTCTAATGGTTTATAAAGACCATTATTTATCATGATAATACACCCATTGTGAAAGGTTCAAAAACTTATGGATGATAGAAGGTATAAATTTCATGGAATTGAGCCAAGGATGTCCTAATTTCTCACACAATTGGTCCTAAGTAGAGATAATAGAAAAAGTAACATCTAAGCACTTAGTACCAATGTGAACAAGAAAAGTGATATAAACTATGGCAAGACAAGTGAAATCATCATTCACCTTAATCATAACATCAAATTTTTCATATGTATCTTAATGTGTAAAGAGATGTTCTTTAGTAATAACATTCACCATACAAACTAGATCAATGAACACTCTTTGTGAGAGATTTCCTTTAATTTTCTCAATAATGTATAAGGGTGTAAGGAAATTAAGGTAGTAGAAAAAATTCCTACACTTACCTTGAGAGGGGGGTCATGTAAAATTCTTGGATCTTTATGAAATTTACAAAAATTAATAGAATTAAGATGAATTACATGCATACCACAACAAAGTGATTTATGTGGAGAAAATCATTTTTCACATAAAAACCCCACTCCAAAAGTCACCTAGTATATTATTTAGAAATAAATAATAGATTAGAATATAATTGTAAATTAATCTTCTTCCAAAAGTATCATCGACTATAGATATAGGGGGAATTGAATAGCTATAAGACTCTTACACACACCCTCCATCTAATGCACCTAATATATAAGAGATACAATGCATGAAACCGTGAAATAATATTTAAAAATCATGAGCTAAAAACCACTTATAAAGAGATTCCCATCTTATCTCAAAGATTCCCTATGACATGTCAAGAAAAACACCATGTGTAACTCCCTTTTACAACTCATTTGTGTTCAACACATTTTTACATTTCCTATTTCAGGAGACCCAACTTTTGAAGGCCATAACTTTTGAGCTGGGTGTCCAATTGAACTACTAGAATTATTGCGATGCACTCTATCAATCTATAACTTGATACACCAGTTAAAAAAAAATTGGAGCTATTTTGAAGCCTCTAAAGCCTTGAAAATTGAATTTGTAAAAATTTCTCCAGTAATTTAAAAAAAAATAAAATTTCTTCAAATCTTGACATCATCTTGTAATGAAAATTTACCACCATGATTATCTAGCCCATACAAAACTTTGGAGAATGTTTAGGAAAAATCCATGCTCAAACATAAACTTACTGTAAATAGTAATTGTATGTGAATACAAGGTTGAGTCATATTTTCCTAACAAAGGGTCCATTGGGTGCATCAATAGTCTCTCTTGAATCATAGGTAATACAAGATTCAAGGTTCAATTTAGGTTGCTCAATAAGGTTAACAACATTATTAGCCTCATCACACATACTATTAGCATGCATGTATTCGAGTTCACTAGGCTTTACAACATGGTAGAATGAGAAGGTAAGGGATTGATAAAGATTTACAAGTTTTGATTAGGGGATGCTACAAATTTATTTAATAGTTATTTGTTATTATCTCATTTTATTTAATTTTGTAATTTTATTTATTATTATTAATTTAGTTCATTACTTTTATTTTTTTCTTTATTTTTTTTTATAATTTAATTTCCTTAATTCTTTATATATTTAATTGCCATTTTGTTCTCTTTCTTTATCTTGTAACTATTTATAAGCTAGTTCACAAGCTATCATTGACATTTTCTCTTGATGATGAATCATTGTGGGTGATTTCAAAACGTCGAGAAAAAATCAATTACACAATTGTATCTAGAAATTAATTCTACATCCATGGATTGTGGAAGACTTATACCAATGATTTATTTCCCTTTTCATTCACACCCTCCATAGCTATAATGTTGGAATGAATAATGTCTTGGATCACATGTTTTTATCTAAATCACTTCTTAGTATCATGGTTAATTTGACAATGATATTTAAAAAAGGCTTTAGGATAAAAGGAAGTTGGAAAAGGCTTGTAGGTATCTATTGGTTTGGTTGGAGGAAGGTTCATCACATTAGCATTAATCAAATTAAGAATTTTATTATTAAATAATTAAGAAATATGAGTAAAATTACATGTAAAGTTTGATTGTAAAGGGGCCACACTTGATGTTGCTACTACCACATGTGTATCAACATGATTTGAAGAGTTTTATTGATCCTGATGAAACCTTTTTGTTTTTTGGAACTTTTGAAACAATTATTTAGTGTCATCATTCTGATCAACTGGAGACATTGATGAAGAAAATTCAAATTGGACCACTTAAAGCTTATAATTATGAAGCATTTCACACAATAGTGTAAAAGATATAATTTTTTTAAAAGTCTTATCTCTAATATCCTTTTTCGGATTAGAAATAAAAATTATTTGGAAATCACCATCAAGCACATGATAAGTAATTTACAATTGTAAATGCTTATACTTACCAATAGAATCAGTCACTTTTTCTTTAACTCGTTAGTGCAAATTATTTAAATAATTTAAAGTATTTTGATGACTAGTGTTATTTTGAAGTTGTATGAATCCATTAGCCAAGTTTTGAAAAGAATCAACAAAATTAGGAGGAAAAGAACAATACCATTGAATATATTAATCTCTAAAAGTGCAAGCAAATATTTTTGCCAAGAGTCTATGATCATTTATGAAATCACTACATATGGTTTGAAATATTTTCACATGAGTTAGGGGGTCATCTTTTCCATTGTATAAGTCCAATTGGAAAACATACATATATTGAGGAACAATAACACATACAATATCTTGGGAAAGTGAGAATGATATATCGGATTTAGGAACATTAAACTTGGATTGGGTTATGGAATCCAATTGTTGTTGTTAGGATGAGACAATTTGAGCTAAATTATTGATATTGGATTTTGTGGATGAGTTGGTGTTGGACATGTTTGATTGTGATAGAGGTGCAACATTTTGATAGGTAGGTGGAGCATTGGAATAAGAAGGTGGAATATTATGGCAAGTAGGTAAAGGAGATGGTTGGGAAAAATATGGAAGGCTAATGGAAGGAGGTATGTATGGGTTTTTATTAATAGGATTTACCCTAGGACTAATATGTGTTGTGTTAACATTTTTTGTAGAGGCAACCATAATAGATGTATATGTAGAAACATTAGGCAATGATGTAGACATAGGAATGCCATGCTCGGTTTGATTTGTAGAATTAGATAAATTAAGGGCTTGTACAAATTTTTTTATAGGAATAAAATTAGTATAAAAAATATGACTGATGCCACATAAAACATCTACAACATATGCATTCATTTGGATCATTTTCCTTAATCCTTCAATTAAGGGGACTAATCCATTATTTGAGTATTATTGACCTATTCACTGTTGAATCTTATTCAAGTCATAAAAAGTATTTCCTAATTGGTTGATATATACTCAAATTAAGGAGTCATCCTCATCATGAGATGTATGGGAAGATTGGTTCTATACAATATTAGGTATGTCATATGTAGGAACATAAGTTTCACCCAAATTCCCATGGCATATGCTAGTCAACTCAATCTCTATATCCTTGGTATTTAAACTTTAGGCTTGCACAAGTCTATAGCTTCTTCTCATAGGGATATTGGATGTAGGGCTAAGATTTATGAAACTCATGCACAAAGATAAAATAAATGGTTAAAAAATGTAATTTCCCAATAGAATAATCGACCATTACATAAATGAAATATGATTGAAAATTTAAATATAGTGCATATAAATTATATCCATACATGCAAAATAAAAAATTATAAAGAAGCCAGATGCATCAGGCTCACAAAATATAATGTATGTGAATATGGAAGATGTGTGTGTTTACCTATTTCCTTCTTGATTATGTGAAGGAGAGTGGATCCAAGTAGCTCAAACTTAAATTTGATTGAAAATAATTAGGTACAAGGTGAATCCAACAATCATCATTTGAGTTAAAAATGACTATGAAAAAGGTATAAGTTGGATGCTAGATCTAAAGCCAAAGATGAGAAATTTATGGTTTTTAAATTGGCCATGAAAACTTAGAATAAATATACAGACAAGATTTATAGATCTAGAAAGAGGAGACAAAAAGGAACATGTGTTTGAAATTTGGGCTAAATTCATGAGGTCAATGTTGGGTGGGGTGATCTTGACCTAGGAATGACAAATGCAAATGTGAATTCATTTTTTAGGACTAGAATGTTTCTCAAAACCTTCACTAAAAATCTCATCAAAAAAGTGTAGGTCAATGTCAGGTTGAGCAATGTTGACCTAGATTTTTTAGATCTATAAAATATCAACCTGTAGGTCTTTATATACTCTCTTTATTCAAAATATGGGTCTTTTGATCTTGTCACCTCCACATGCAAAGAATATAGAATATTGGGTTGATAGGGATTTACCTAGATAAAAACCTAGTTTTGGAATTAACCTTGAAATTGAATTGAAATGTAATTGAACTAAAATAATGATTTAAAGGACTAGAGGATAAATCTAAAATTGAAATTTTTGAATGAATGTTATACCTTCACGAGTCTCCCTTGTGTTGAGGTCTTCATAAAAATGTTGAAGTGAATTATAGAGTTGAATCTTGAATTGATAATCGATAATCGATAATCATGATGTCTCAAATGAGGGAGTCGACTCACTTTTATACATCTCTTCATGAAAAACATTTGAATTTTTGAGGAAGGATGACACAAAGGATAAATTATCACTCCTACAATTTGGTCATTGGAGGATCCAAAATCAGGCCATTTTTGGTAGGTCAATTAACCAACCAATTAAGGGTAGGTCAAGGACCAACAACCAATAGGTTAAGAAATTTTCCAGATTTGATCCAGAATGAGCATAATTAAATATGACTAGGAAAGGAAGTCTAGAAACACTAAAATGAGAGTCTATGAGGATGAAACTATATAGGGACACAATTTACAATGCTACACCAATGTGTGATAAATGACAAAAATATGAAGTACCAAGAACAATCACAATGATCTACACATACAACAAAAATAACTACATACTCACTCACAACATGTTACCTCAATCCTCCTAAATCATATGAGTATGAAACTCTAGGAAGAAACCATATAACTGTACCATCCTGAAAAGTTAGCATCTATAATTAGATGCTCTATTAGGCCCCATTTTAGCAATTTTGAGATTTCATATTTGTTATGCTTGATCTAGCAATCTAGCTTTGCGTAATCGAACATATTATCATCATTCCTGATTCCCTATTTAAATTTGAGTTCATTTTCCTAGCTGTAGGATGACTAGGGCATTTTATACCCAAGTATACAACATCCAAGGTGTTGTATACCTTGACATTTGGGTGCAAATTTGAATTAGTGGCTTGTTATAGTATTTTAGTGAGATTTCCAGATTTTGGGTTAGCCTAGGTTAATTTTGATCCCTAAAATATTGTGAGAGGTATATGATTGTCCCATCTCTCCTTATTTTGGAGATCTACATGAAATCAAGTGCAAGAATTCAAGATCTCTCCTATAATTTTACATCCAAGCATTCAAGTTCAAGTTTCAAGCATTCTTTAAGAACCCTAAGGCATTTTGAAGGCAATATTATCCATTGTAGAAAGACTGTCTCCCATGGTTTCCAAGTAGAGGACTTATCAATCAAGCAAGAAGATCCCCTTTTCCATCTACATGGAGTCATTTCATCTATTCTTCAATACAAGAGTGTATCAAGCATAACAAAGTTGAATATCTTGGAGTGAAACTCATAGATCCATCCATTTGTGAAAAGTAATAATTGATTCCTTCCATCATTATAGGATTCAACAACTACTATCAAGAAACATGCATGCATCTTCATGAATATGTGCGATCTCAATATACGTTAATTAAGAAGCATGTGACAAAGCTATTGTCACAAATCTAGAAATTACAGGATTTGATGAACTATCTCATAAATTTTTAGACAAAAGTGTAGGGTATACAATGGCCAAGGCATTATATACCCTTCAAATCTTCTTAAAATTGAATCCAAAGGTTAGATTTGGTCTCTAGTTATTGTTTCAGGGCATTGCGGATTTCTTTTCTTTATTCTAACAATCTATTTCTCTTGAATATTGTTAGTTTAGCTTACTTAAACTTATATATTGCATTATTTAGCCATATTACCTTAAATCCAACTCATCTTAATCATAATAACAGAGGATCATTTCTTCGACTTAGCACTTAAGTCCTACTTGAGCCTATTGGATCATTTTCCTTTTGATTGTGCATTAGGAAAAGGGTGGACAATACCTCTATCTAATGTGTATCTTTTTCTTTATTATAAAAGAATAAAGAGAAGAAACTTATAAACCATATGTTTAGGGGGAAAATGGTGTTGATGAATTTAATTATTTAAACTGTATGAAGTGTATTCATTAATTAAGCATTTCCATCATAACATTCAATATACAAGAGAAAGAGGGGCTTCTACGCGTAATTCTCAATATAACCTAGGTTAGATTAGAAAAACCCAAGGAGATAAAGGGATGCAAATGCTGAAATGAAATTATACTAAGTACACAAGAAATTCATATTTCATGCAATGTAAGATTTGATTAAGGTTGTGTAAATGTACTTGTAAAATTGAACTAATTGATTTAGCAAGATAAGAAACAAAGATCTAGGTGCTAAATGTAAGCAATCGGCCCAATTAAGATATGATAATAGATCTAAACTAAGATGTGAAATATATAATGAAGTACTCACCTTGAAATGTGTAGAGGAATGTACTTTTCTTCTCTAAAAACTATTATTTTGGACCTGTAACTAAATTTTTGACTACGGATCTGCAATCATGGCTGAAAACCTAGAAAATGCTAAAAATATTAGGCTTCTAGAAACATGTCAACCATGTCACCATGTTCCAAAATAGGTCGACTTAAGTCAACATTTTCCTGAGGCACTTTTATGAAGTTGACCTAGGTTCTTGTGATATATCTTTGTCTAGAACTTCTAGATCTGTACCTACAATTCTGAGGTCCTTTTGCCGCATACAAAAAACTAGGTTTTTGGGGTTGGGGTGGATAATGGATTTCCCTGGTCAAGCTCTAGATTGAGGAATCAACCTTGAATTTAAATGTAAATGTGTAAATGAAATAAGTCAAATTTAAATATTCACCTTGCTTGTAGAAACCCTTGTTAATAAGGATTTTGTTGTTTTTGTATGTTGATCATGAACTTGCAATGTAGGAAATCTCCACAAATGTTATGGATCTACCAAAATCACTTCGTGGAGCCATGGATGTAAGTGTGCATCAAATAAAGAATATGATTAATGTCTCAATGTAGGTATCCCTCGATGGCCAAAAATATGCTAGATCTTAAAGAGGAAAGATGCTCACAAAGGATCCTTGAATCTTTGAAGAATTGAATGTTTGAATTCTTGAATTATCTCCTTGCTTCTTCTCCTTTCTTTCATGTTTTCTTTTTATTTCCTTTCTTCTTCCTATGTCTTGTGTTATGTAAATGAGGTACCTAGGCTTCCTTTTATACAAGTTTCTGTGCGAAAAAACAAAGAAAGCCGATGAGTTCATTATATTTTAAGAATTAAATCCTTGAGATAACATTGGGCCTGAGGTTCACAAACCCCAGGGAACAGGTCAACTTGGATGACCTATTCTAGAATAGGTCAACTTAGGTCGACATGGTCCTAGGAATAGGTAAACTTAGGTTGAGATGTTCTAGAACATGCCAAATTGGTCAACCTATTCTAGGGTTGGCCCACATGGAGCTAACCCCGAGGTCTCAGATACTGCATTCTTGAAAAGGGAGAATATGGGACTGAATTAGAGAAAGAGGTGATTGAGCATGAATCCATCCACATTCTAAAAATTTGATAGAGGTTGGGAGCTAAAAGGTATTAAATGAGGAGTGTGTCCATTTTAAGATGACACATTTATCCTCCACTTTAGCAGGAGTATGAGTTGCCTCAAACTAATAGTAAAGTAGATCAAAAAGCATGAGATGATCTTATTATGGCTAACAAGACAAAGAAATTATCAAGCCCCCAAGAGACTTGAGTATTCATCACATCCAAAGCCAAAAAAATAAGAGAGATGCCAATAACAAGAAAGCGTAGCCAACTTTCCCTATAAGGTTTTTGTTCCTTATTGTGAACTACACGAAATAAGAGAAAAAGGAAAAGAGGTGCAACACAAGATGATATTGAATGGTCTAGAAAGTGTGTGTGGCATGCTAGTCAACCCATTGAAGATGAATTTAAAATTTTATAAAGTGTGTTTGGCATGCTAGTAAAATCATCAAAGGATTCAACTTCAAGGGAACTCCATGTCCCAAAAAGAAGAATAAAAAAATGACCTAGACATAAGGATGTGTGTGTCCTTAAGGGATCAAAAGGCAATTAGGCTTCCTAGATTGTCAATAGTCCCAAGAAGGATAAAAAAAAAGGATCGGGCTTCCCAGACTGTCAGTAATCCAAAGAGAGATCCAAAAGAGCAAAGAGCCCCCAAGAACTATCAATAGTTTGATAAAGGAGACAAAACTACCAATGTGCATGTGTGAAAAAAGTGAGTGGAGTGTATGTCCCCATGTTAAAGTGATTGAAAATGCCTCAACAAGAGAAATTTATTTAATAGAAGTGCACATGCATCTAAAAAGAATGTTTCCACTATAAAATGCCCCCAAGAGAGAACATTCCAAGGGAAATGAACACATAAAAAAAGAGAGAACATGAAGGGATCTACTAACTTTTGGGTCAGTGTGATCATATTATAATATGTAATATTATATCAAGTATGAAATGTCATCATTCCCCAAAGGAAGTAGAGCTACAACACAATGGAGGAAAAAAACATTAGATATATGAAGAAGAGTCTTTTTAGGCCTGCAACACATAGACCAAAAAGGATCAGTATTACTAAGACGCAAGCATCCAAGTAGACTACACAAGGGCACATTTAAAAATAATAGCACATATAAAACAAAACATGTAAAAACAAAATAGAAGGAGAGAGATACAAATAGAATAACCTCACAATATGTTCAACTAATTTATCATCTTGTGCTAATAGAGCAGTCAAGAATCATCTAAAGAAATCTAGACAAAATATATAACAAAAAGCACAATATGGGGGAAACACAACCCGAACACACAAATAATACCATGCTAGAGAAGTCCAAATAAAGTGTGCCAGATGCCCCCCATATTGGTCTAAAATGTTAGGGAAAGGTGAGAAACTTGCAATAGAAACTGTTGGAGATTTTCCAACAAGCCAGAGTGCTAACTGTATGTTTGTCATTGATGAAAACATATGGTAAGCAACATGCGTGGAAGCTTGATGGAGAGATGTGAGTATATATTTCCTAGATATGTTATCAACATGATATCATAAATGTAGAGGTTGATTCTAAGTAAAGACAGTAATACAATAGTCAACATCAGTGTGTGTTCCTGACAGGTCCCAGGAAGAGTCATGTATGAGATTTATAGTATGGTTGTAATGGAGCCTTGCGTGTTTAGATTTATGTTGTAGACATATGTATGATACTATGTTCATGGATGCAGAGTTAGATATGCAGTACAGGTTGAGTTATGAAGTCTCCAGTTGACAGTCATAGTTTCCTAAGTTTATCTGGTAGAGCCAATATTGATTTTATTGTTGTAGTAGTTGCGCCTATCAGTTTGATATGCATGCCTAAATTAGTGTTTGGAGAAGAGTTAAGAATGATTGGTTAAGAGCGCATGATGTAATTTAGAATGAGAAGAAAGTATCAATTAATTTGGTGGAGCCGACAGTGTGAAGTGACACGTCTACTCATATTGAGTTGGGCGGTCCTAATTTGTGTTACGTGCTTAGTAGAGATGACTAAGATGTTATTGGAGAGTTGTATTGTTTCTCTAATATGATTTCAAGATGGCTCTAATAGGCTGACTTGATTATATCATTTAGAGGAAAGATATTTATAGGCAGTCATTTGTGATTGCTAAGTATGGTAGAGAGTTGAAAGATAAGAGCAAAGCAGAAGGTGCGAAGTGTTGAGCCATCAATAGAAGGTCTATGTGACAAAGTAGAGAGTATATGCTATTCATTGGAACTGATCAAGACAACAGGTCTTCACACAGTTTACCAAGATCCAGATAGTGTGTATCTGTTAAATAGAAGGTTGTAGCCTTCACCCCTTTGAGCAGTGTGCTCCCAAACAATGTTCCTCACCCCTAACAGGGTTAACTATAAAAGACTCCTAATAGGGTCTGACCCTTGACTAGGTCACTATATTTAATGCATTGTAAGATCAAATCCTAACAGGATTGTAAGATCTTCTAACAGGGATCATAATACTCTAGTGTAGTTTATAGTGGGTGCTAATTCCCACTGGGGTTTTTATCTATTTGGGTTTCCCCGTAACCAAAATTGTGGTGTTGTGTTAAGTGTTCTCATATTGTGTTTATTCTTAATGTTCTTCTATACTTAATTGAACAGAATTGAATCTTGTAGATAACTATTTCATCCCCCCCTCTCAGTTATCTCTTGGGACTATTCCTAACAATTGGTATCAGAGCCAAGTGCCTCAGAGAGAAATTTTAACAGCTTGAGGTTGATTAGATGGAATTCTTTAGAAAATAAAGTCCTAAGTTTGATGGAGAGAACTATCTAGATTGGAAGAACAAAATGATGACACATTTGCAGTGCATTGCCTTTGAGATTTTTGAAGTAGCTACCAAAGAAGTTCAGATTCCCTCTCTAGCAGATCTTGCAAAAGATGATGCAACCTTGAAGAAAAAGGAGATGTTCACTTCAAATGCTATTTCCAAAGAAGCCCTTATCAACACCCTATCTGACAGTGAGTTTTCAGAGATCAAGAAAATGGACAAAGCCTATAAGATATGGAAATATCTAGAAGACATGTTTGAAGGAGATATTCAAGCCAAGAATGCGTGCATAAAGACATGGAATAAAATATACAATACATTAGAGATGCTACCCGATGAGAATGTCAGAGCCTACAATCAACGAAATAATGAAGCAGTTACAGGAATTAGAAACAATGGTGGAGAAATTTCAGAAGAAGACATAATGAATAAATTGATGACTACCTTGACACCAAAATATGATAACAAGATATACATCCTAGATGAAATTATGTAGTCCATAAAAGACTTTAAAAGAGAGACCTTAATCAGCAAGCTTTCAGCCTTTGAAATATCAAGATTGAAGACAAAGCCTAAAAGTGAAACAACATTCAAAGCTTCAGTCCATGGTAAGAAATATTTGAACACCTTTGGTAATTTTGATGGTGATGATGAAGAGAAAGAACTAGATGATTTCATTGGTTTGATTGCTAAGAAAGAAAGGAAAGGAAAAGGGAAATATGAAGGTCAGTTACCATTCAAATGCTTTTCATGTAACAAGATTGGTCATTTTGCATCTAAGTGTCCTACAAGAGTCAAGAAGTTCAAAACTAACTACAAACCTAAGTATACAAAAGAAAGTTACTATGCTAGTGATGGAGTACTAGATGAAGAATCAACAAAGGATGAAATTGGATTCATTGCTCTTGAAGACATGGAGAAAATGTTTGATAAAATGGACCTTGAAGATGAAAAGAAAGCACAAGAGTTAGCACCGATTTCACAAGCTGACATCAGGATAGATTGGATCATTGACACCGGTTGCTCACATCACATGACAGGAGAAAAGGGTAGATTTGTACATCTGGATAGATACAAAGGTGGCATGGTTAGATTTGGAGACAACATTCCTAAACCTATCACAGGTGTAATACCCCAAAAATGGGCTATAGGTTCATTAACCTCCTATATCGACACATCGAACAAAATCGACATCAAAGTCCTAACTTAAGGTACATCTTAACATCATCGAATCCTAATTGATTATCCTAAATTCTGCATCAGGGAATATTCCTAGTAATATTCCTATTTATCCTAATTA
This sequence comes from Chamaecyparis obtusa, assembly GCA_027943335.1. NCBI lineage: Eukaryota > Viridiplantae > Streptophyta > Pinopsida > Cupressales > Cupressaceae > Chamaecyparis > Chamaecyparis obtusa. The sequence continues at coordinate 737,232 of BSBK01002737.1, read as the reverse complement.
TCTTTGATTTAATAATTATTTGGTGATAAATCTTATTTATCCTAAAGTTTGATTAATTGAATATTCTCAATATTTAATTAATTAGATTTAATAGTGCCACTTGATTATTTAATTGAATTTAATTATATTTATTTCTAATTATTATTATTTAAATTTGATAATAAATCAAAATTCCTATCATTAATTGATTAAATTCTTATTTAATTAATTAAAGTAAGTTGTCGTATTTAATGATATTAGTTTGTGAATAAAAGTTTGATTTAATAATTGATTAACCCATAAATCAATTATTTTATTTTTAAAATCAGTTAAGTTGAGGATAAATCACTTTATTTATTTATTTAATTCATATTAATTATGCACATCCAAAAAATAGTTAAACTTTAAATTAGAAAATCAATTCAAGTTGTTTTAAAAATAAACTCAACTCTATTTTGAGTTGAAAGCTGATCTCAACTTCTGATTTAAATCAAAAAGCTATTTTTGCATGATTTATTGTGAGTTAACTATCTTTAATTCCTTGTTCACTCAAAAATCAACTAGAGTGATTTATGACTTTTTCCATGCATCCCCAAAGCCCTAGATTTCTATAAAATCAAAGGCTCAGCTCTTCACAAATCATCTCAGAATTTGCATACTTACTCTGGTGAATTGACATCTGAAGAATTGAAGCTTCTTGCAAATCAACAACTTTTTGTGAGATCAATCTTGTTTTCAATTCATTTTAGTTTTATTTCATATCATTGTTAGATCAATTTTCATAAAGAATAGATTCATATTAGATTTCTCATTCTTATTGCATAGAAAACCCAAAAATATAGATTAATTTGCATGCATTACTTCATTGCTATCTTGCGTTCAAATCCTTCATTTAGGTGTCGTCAATGTCACTGGTCTCGGTTCAATCTGAGAAGATCATACTCGCACCTACTAGAAGGTAGTAAATCATCTGGTTAGTTAAGTTTTCATTCTATTGCATGATTTTGGGTTTTTTGCTAACCTCTGATGTTTTATTGAAGTGTTGTGTCTACAGCTAGGTACAATTTTCACACACACATTTTTGGTGCCCACCGTGGGGCCCTGAAATGGGTTTTCATTCTATTCTATCAAATTTCTATCATTTTTCTCGAACCCACGACCACAAGGTTAATTTTTGTGAGTTTTGTGATAAATTTCTGGGCTATTTTTCCATGAAATCCAACTGATGTTTTTATTGGTACATGCACATATAAAATGATAAAGATCCAAAATTTATATTTATGGAAAGGTATTTTAGTTAGCTTTCATTTTACATTGTTTTGGATTAATTTTGTTTTGATTTACAAAAGTTATGATCATTTTAGTGAAGACTAGTCTGAACCTAATTTTATGAAATCTGACTGATGTTTTTATTGGTACATGCACATATGATATGATATGGATCTAAAATTTATATTTCTGAAAAGGTATTTGAGTTAGCTTTCATTTTCCATTATTTTGGATTAATTTAATTTTGATTTACAAAAGTTATGATCATTTTAGTGAAGACTGGTCTGAACCTGATTTTATGAAATCCGACTGATGTTTTTATTGGTACATACACATATGACATGATACAGATCTAAAATTTATATTTATGGAAAGGTATTTGAGATAGCTTTAATTTTCCATTAGGTTGGATTAATTTCATTTTTATTTGCAAAATTTATTGTTGATTTAGTGCAAATTGGTCAAAATCTGATTTTTTATGACAACAGGTTTTTCGATTATCAAATGACATATTATATTTGACTAACCTGATTTTCTACCACGTGGGGTTGACAAGTTGTGTTTATTTTTTTGATGGATTTTTATAACATTGGGTTTCATGTACAAGAATAGGTAAGTTTTTCATAACAGTGGTTTGTAAGTACAGGTGTAGGTACATCTTGTGGGTACAAAAGATAGAAGACAAATGCTCAAAAATTGCTAAAATAGGTAAAATCTACTAAGCGTGTTGCGAGGAACTCAGGTATTCTATTACATCTGATAACACTTCATTTTGAGACATAAAACAAATTCTCTTGTGTCAATCTTGAGTGCCTTTACAGCTTTCATAATTCACACTTCAGTTTTGGGCTCTAAAATGAACATAGATTTGCTTTTTGCATATCTGTTACACATAGTAATTAGGCCCTATGAACACTATTTGTGGTTCTTGAGAGTGTGAGTTTCCAGAGAATCTCTTCTCAATGAGGGATCCCTTGTAGGTAGGGAGGATACTAAGAGCATCTCATGTTCTACTAGATTTGTGTGTCTTCAACTTTTGATTGATACATTCTCTCTCTGGAGGGGTTGATAGATCATAAGCGGTGGACGTCATAGATCTTTGTGAGATAATCTTAGTTTTAGCATGTTGGATTAATCTGTTTGCTTTGTTTTGGTGAAGTGAAGAGGCTAGGGGATTATGCTCTACTTCCTTTTTGGATAGTACCAGAAACCCAGATCCTTGAATCTGATCTAGTCCCCATGTGGTATCTTTTGTGAGTCACCTTTAGAGAGGGTTAATTGTAGTGGACAACCCCTTAATTGGGTCAACCACGTGGATGAAAATTCAAGTGGTAATAGCTATTTTCACCGTGGTAGTGAAAACCACTATATAAATGTCCTTGTGGAGGAAATCTTCACAGGTGTGGTCTCTTGTTGGGCTGTCAGATCTCCTTAGCAGATCCTGAAGATTAAGTTCTCAGACTATGTCAAAACCTTGGTGCACCTGGATTGGAGTTCGCCCTCTTGAGATCACAAAATTTGCAGAGTCAGACCATTACTACAAACCCTAGTGAGGCCAATTTTCCATTTTCTAGGAATATGTGCGTTATTGAAAAACTTTTTGGAACATACACAAGTAGTATTTCTAGGGATTAGCACAATAAGTCACTATTGCTTGTTCATGCGCAAGGTTGCTTTTGCCCTTGTTTATTATTTTTAGATGATTGCTTGCTTCCCTTGCTTGCTATTCTGCTTGCTTGATATCTACTTGGTTACTTGAGATAAACTTTTACACAGATCTTCAAAAATTGGATAGAAAAATTTGCAAACAAACTGATACTAAAAAACTAAAAAATTGCAAATTTGAAGCAAAAATCCTTTCTGGTGTCAAAAGTCATCCTAAAATTTCAAAACTCATATCAAATCCAAAGTCAAAGTTGTCAAAGATTGGTCAAATTTGTCAGAAATCTAGTTTTTACAGCCTATTCCTAAATTCTGTCAAAATAGCGAACTGATTCTTGTCATTCCTAATTATCCTTGGTCGGTTTGGGTCAAATCTTAGGTGCTATGACATGTTTCTCAACATCCAAATGAACTTAAATGGTATCAATTTGCACAAAATGACTCTTGGTCTTCTTTTTTCTACATCTCCCATGTCTTCCTAGTCTCCCATTTCCATCCTTTCTCTTCTTCCTAAACTCTTCACGTCTTCTTGATTCTTTTCCACTTATTATCTAGTTTATTTTCTTCTATTCATCTCTTCTGTCACTTCCATGATTGATCCCTCCTCCTCCATCAATTCAAGGAGTCAATCAACAAACTCTACATCAATCTATTCTAGGGAGTCCTAAAACTCCTAACATGTCTCAAAGAATCAGTACACATGAGGAAGAAATTCTAATCATCGCTATGATGAAACAGATGCATGCTATGAAAGTCAAACTTAACAAACTTGAGAAAGAAAAGGAACCTAAAGAGTTCTCGATGGATGCTCTATGCCCTTTTCCATTTGATAAAGACTTGTACATGTCACCATGCCCTCAGACAAAATATGAGCAACATGATAAGCCTTTTGATACCTCTTTCATGGAGAGTGACACACCCATCTTTGAAGACTATGATGACTATTATGATGGACAATATAATGATACCTATGAACCCTCTGTTCCTAAGAGTCCTCCTCATCATGTGCTCGTGCTTACTAGAAATGGGATGTCACATTGGATAGATCGTGATGGTGATCCATATGATTTTGATTTTGAAAGAGACTTTGATTATTTCTGTGAACAATACCTAAATGACACATCTACTTCTATTGAGGAATATAAAATGTACTGTGCTGATTTGAAACGTCAATACTATAAGGATCTCTCCTCTAAGAACTCTCATGCTGAAAATAAAGATTACACTCTCAAAAAAAATCATGTTAATGTTGAACCTTTGTCTTGTGATGGTTCCTTTCCATCCCCTACTTCCTCCAATACCCATACATTTCCTAAAACTTCCAAGCCTATCAAATCTTTCACAAGTCTTTCATCCACCAAAAACCCTAATACTTTTCATGCGGTTCCCTATAGTTATCCTCAAGGGCTACCTTTTAAAGAAACTCAAGCTAACCTTCACTTAGCTGAAAATACTTTCAATAATGCTAAACCTAAAGAGCCAAAGCCTTTATATGCTATAATTCCTACTTCAGCTAGTCCTTCACCATCTCTTCCAAAGTCTTCCATACAATTGCAGCATGATACCTTATCCTTAAAAGTGGCTCCATGTCAAGAGGACTCTAAAAATGATAAAGAAAAGAACATAAAGAAAGATCAAGATCAAGAAACCTCCATGTCATCCAATCCTTTTCATGATGTCTGTTATTTGTTCTAGGGTTCTTTTGATCCTACACGCCCTTTCTCATTCATCCCACCATGTCTTAAGTCTTCTCCTAAGCAAGATCATGCTACTACTTACACTGTTGAGCTTATTGACAATCAAAATAACCTTACCCCACTTCTAATTTCCAAAGATGATACTTCCATTAAGGTTGGTAAAAATGGTGTTGTTACTTCCAATTTTAAGCCTATTGAAAATCAAGAAAAAAATTGTGCACTTGTGCTATCCAAAGATCCTTGTCAAGATCAAATTCTTCCATCTTCTTATTCTACCACTCCATGTTCACTTCCACTTTCTAGTCTTCCTAAGTCTTTGCAAGCTTTGAACAATCCTATCAAATAAGGTGCTCATATTCAAGATGTCCATGACCCTATTGAAAATCCTAATGCTCACTCTAAGGATGCTGATGTCCTTGGTTGTCACATAGATGATGATGAACTTATTGATTATCCTTTTGCATTTTCCACGTCCATCCTTGGACCTCCTCCACCAAAACTAAGGGCATCATGCCTTCCTTCCATCTTGGGCCTTTATGTTCCTTCACTTTCCCCTCCTAACTCTCCTAATTTGCCATCCATCTTGGGTCCTTACATACCTCCATCTCCTATCTTTCCTCAAGATCAACATAGATGCATACCCTTGAATCCTTTTCATCCACCCACCCATCTAAACCAGTCATATCCTCCTTCTTCCACAAGTCCCAAGTCTTTTGGAAGTAACTTGAATGTTCAATACAAGAAAAAGAAGCAATACAAGAATCCATAAAAAAAAGATCACCATGTCTCCTCTAATCGACATGGAGGCATAAAGTCAAAAGAGATATCTAAGAAAAAAATTACAAGACAAGTATGGGTTCCAAAATCCATCATTAAAGATATTCTCTCTAGATCATCAAAAAGAAATGAAAAGCCTACGGCTATATGGATTCCAAAATATCTCTTGAAAGATCTTGGTGTTGAGCAACAAGTGAAGTTGACATTCAAGCTTCCAAAGACTTCCACTTCATCTTCTTCCAAAAACATTCTTCCATTCCATGCACCTAAACCACAACCCCTACTATCCATTCACCATGTTCCTTCACGGATTCTTTCATTTACATTTCCTCCATCCTCTCGCCACCTTTCAAGGTGTGTGTCGATGTTGATCTTGCCTTCCTTTCCATCTGCACTTTCCCAACCCTTCCATTCATTATCCTTCTACCTTCTATCCTTTTTCCTCATTTGCCTATTCCTCCTATCTTCCAACCTCACTCTCTTCACATAAAACCTTATCCTCCATTTTCTCTTCCATCTTCCTTTCCCTATCAGCATCTTTGAGCATATCATCTTGAATCCTTGGCATATAATGATTTTATCCTTTCAAGGAGCATTATCTAAAAAGCTTGCCTTCTTCCAAAGAAAAAAAAGAGAAATGAAAAAAAATTTGAAAATGTGCCTTGGTGAAAACTTGGAAACAGGCACCTTGGTAGCAAAAGTAAAGAGAAATAAATTCATCCTATGGTGAAAACCACTTCCTTGTGATGCCTTGGATAAGTACCATGATGAAAACCTAGCAATCATGCATCATGCATAGTTCTTCTACATATTTCATCCATTCCATCTTCTCTCTTTGATCTTGACAATGTTGATCTATACACGAATATTTGGCCATCTTGTGAGCTATCTTACGAAGATCTTGCTTTCATTTCCTTCCATGTTTAGCCTTCATATCCATCTTTCTCTATTCATTTTCACCTATCGATATCCTTTTCCCCTTCGGTCTTGATCTTATAAATTAAAAAAAAAGAAAAGAGAAAGAGTAAAACACGATGCTTTGAAACCTCTTGACATGTTTACTCCTCTGGACTGCATCCTTTCCTGCTCTTGCATTATGATTTTGTGACTTATCCTTTGCTAGCCTTTCATTGCTTGTCCAAATGTGCTTTACATGACAATTTTTCCCTAGCTAGGGCACCCTTGAGGAGTTTTCCCTTGAGGATTTCTCCCCTTCATTCTCATTCATTCTCTTGTTTTCCATCTCTTCCACTAGCTTGCTAATCCCTCTTGTTCTCCATCTTGCTAGATATTGGGACTACACAATGTGATCTTGCTTGGGAGTTTGATGCCCATTCTATTTGGGGGCATCCTTTTTACATACTGATTAGTACTACCTATTGAGGTTGAAATCCCATCACTAAGAATCAGAATGCATGGTCTAGTAACTGATGATGACTACAAAGTGTCTAGGTTGCAAGAACTTAAACTACTAGATGAGCGCAAACAAGCAATGTATGATCATCTAAGAGTATATCAAAAGAGAATGTCTAGAGGCTACAACAAGAAAGTCAGACACAGAGAATTTCAGGTTGGCAATCTGGTCTTGAAAGAGAATCCTAAAAATCAATCACATTGAGAAAGCAAGGGGAAGTTTGAACCCAACTGGCTGGGTCCCTTTGTAATCATTGCTACTTTTGGATCTGGAGCCTATCAACTCTCAACAACTGAAGGAGAACAGCTCAGAGAACCAATCAACAGTCTCCATCTGAAAAAATTCTATGCCTAAGGCATTAAGTCTATGGTAAAATGTTCTAAAAAAATTATAAAAATCTGAAAAAGTCCTTAAAAAAATGAACATCTTGGTGAAAACCTAGCAATAGGCACCTTGATGATTCACAAAAAAATTAAAAATATCAAAAGTACAAAAAAAAAAATTGAAAAAATAAAAAATATAAAAAAAGAAGAAAAAGAAAAAGTGCCTCGGTGAAAACCTGGAAACAGGTGCCTTGGTAGCAAAAATAGAATCTCTACCAAGATGGTGAAAACCTGGCAAACGGGTGCCACTTGTTTCAAAATGCTCCATCTATCAGCGCAATCTTGGTCTTTCCCAGCTTTCAGTCTTGCTTTAGTTTGTACATATTTTTTGATTTGTTTTCGCGTTCCTATTTTCAATAAGTCAGTCTGTACACCAATTAGCTAAAGCATCTGTATCCTATCAATGCCAAACCCTTGGGGACAATCAAAGTCATATCCTATGGCCTCCAATGTATTTTAGATGTATCATATCCAGTCAGAGTCCTTTGAAGCTTCATCCAAGTCAGTCAGTCAGTCTCCTCTCCAGAAAGGATTTTGCATCTACAACAACACAAACATCAACACAAAATGAAAACAATATGTGCTTCATGCTTTTATCTCCTTGTATGCTTACTGATTCACATTGAGATTTTTGCATAATGTGTCCTTTGAGCTCTTCGATGATGTCCTTTACAGGATTTAGAGAGTGATGACTGGGGGCATAATCTTTTCTTTGTTTTCTTCTTGGATGTGAAAATTTAACAACTTTGGAAATTTTGGATTGAAATGGTGTATGACTGTAAGAGCCTCTATCTTGAATTGGATGGCCATGCGTACCTTGACCATTAATACCCAGAAAATTCAAGGAAGTTTGATCTAACTATTGTCTTTTTTTTGAGTGAGTTCTTTCTCCTATTGTGAAATGCGATCTTACCTAAGGATGTGAATGATAAAGGGTCACTACGGGTAATTCACATTGGATTTAGAATGATCTCTTGACTATTTGATGTGTTTGTACGCAAGGTGTATTTTGGTCATCATGATGTTTATGTTTTGATGCTTATACAAATTGCTATATCAAAATGGACATGATGTTCAGGTCATCCTGGCATTTGTGCCTTTATGCTTATATCTAATCTGACATTCCAAAAATAAAATCAATATTCATATGTCCATGGTTGCCTAATCAGTGGGTGTTGTATTGATTCCTGGGCATACAAATTGATATTCATATGTCTATGGTTTCATCACTAGTGGGCATTGTATTGATTTATCTGGTTACCTAAAAATTCAATGATGAGAACAAACCGACACATGATCAGTGACTAGGTCCTAGGTCTTAGGTTGCATTTCATACTGCATGTCTCTTTGCATTTGTGCATGATCTCACAATAGCTAAATGAACTTTAATGCTTAAACAATTCTCCACTTGTCTCTTCAAATCTAACAAGAGCTAAATTTTACACGAAGGTCCATCCAATGAAATAGCAAGTAGAATCATTTTTCAGGATCAAAATCAAAATCTGAGATCATTCATATTATTAACTACTTGCATAATCCACCTTCTAATCATCACAAAAATCTAGAATTCAACTTAACTGATTATCTTATGTCAAACTATCAAAATTTCAACTTGGTCAACTATGGTCAACTCATAGTTTCACCTAGTCAAACTTGGTCTCTAGAGCCTCTAAACGACGCAGAACGCATTCTCGGATGTGTATAACCAAATCTCAACTCAATTTGCATGCTTCCAAACTATCAACACTGACTTTTCTTATCAGATTTCAATTTTAATCCCGAAGGGGGCATGGTATTGCACATCATTCAAAGTCTGTAATCTAAATCTAAAATCATATCTTTCCTCAGTAATCAAGACAACAACCATGTCTAGTTGCTGATTCATCAAAATGACCTCATCACTCGGGGCAAATCAATCATCACTTGAGGCATATTAGATTCATCGAGATCCATATCAATCTGGTATTCTCTTAATCTTGTAAATTGTATCAGTTTTTCGTAACCATCGGTTCATTAGTGTTATTTCCTTGGTTCTTCATAATTGAAAGGTTCAGATGTGATACCAATGTGATTCTTATCTACAATCGGGTCTGGAATCGGTCACTCACTTCTTCGCAATCATAAGGTTCAGAATCAGGCATTTTGACACTTTTTCACAATCATCGGTTTATTGCTATTATAGTTAACATTATCTTTGGTCATTCAGGACCTATTATCTTCATATCAATTTCAATCAATTTTTGTCTCATATCAATTTCAATTTCTAACATCTTTATCATACACAGACTATCTTTGAAACATTGCGCTTCGCACAGTAATTCAAAGAGGGGCAAAATGTAATACCCCAAAAATGGGCTATAGGTTCATTAACCTCCTATATCAACATATCGAATGAAATCGACATCAAAGTCCTAACCTAAGGCACATCTGAACATCATTGAATCTTAATTGATTATCCTAAATTTTGCATCAAGGAATATTCCTATTTATCCTAATTATCTTTGATTTAATAATTATTTGGTGATAAATCTTATTTATCCTAAAGTTTGATTAATTGAATATTCTCAATATTAATTAATTAGATTTAATACTGCCACTTAATTATTTAATTGAATTGAATTATATTTATTCCTAATTATTATTATTTAAATTTGACAATAAATCAAAATTCCTATCATTAATTGATTAAATTCTTATTGAATTAATTAAAGCAAGTTGTCATATTTAATGATATTAGTTTGTGAATAAAAGTTTGATTTAATAATTGATTAACCCATAAATCAATTTTTTTATTTTTAAAATCAATTAAGTTGAGGATAAATCACTTTATTTATTTATTTAATTCATATTAATTATGCACATCCAAAAAATAGTTAAACTATAAATCAGAAAATCAATTCAAGTTGTTTTAAAAATAAACTCAACTCTATTTTGAGTTGAAAGCTGATCTCAACTTCTGATTTAAATCAAAAAGCTATTTTTGCATGATTTATTGTGAGTTAACTATCTTTAATTCCTTGTTCACTCAAAAATCAAGTAGAGTGATTTATGGCTTTTTCCATGCATCCCCAAAGCCTTGGATTTCTATAAAATCAAGGCTTAGCTCTTCACAAATCATCTCAAAATTTGCATACTTACTCTGGTGAATTGACATCTGAAGAATTGAAGCTTCTTACGAATCAACAACTTTTTGTAAGATCAATCTTGTTTTCAATTCATTTTAGTTTTATTTCATATAGAATAGATTCATATTAGATTTCTCATTCTTATTGCATAGAAAACCCAAAAATATAGATTAATTTGCATGCATTACTTCATTGCTATCTTGCATTCAAATCCTTCATTTAGGTGTCGTCAATGTCACTGGTCTCGGTTCAATATGAGAAGATCATACTCGCACCTACTAGAAGGCAGTAAATTGCCTGGTTTGTTAAGTTTTCATTCTATTGCATGATTTTGGGTTTTTTTCTAACCTCTAATGTTTTACTGAAGTGTTGTGTCTACAACTAGGTACAATTTTCACACACAAAATAGGTAGAGGAGCTATCACCTTGGATGGAAAGAAAAACACTGATGATGTTCTTTACATTGATGGATTGCAGCATAATCTACTAAGTGTTGGACAGTTGCTTGAAAAAGGATATCAGTTGGAATTCAAAGACAACAAGTGCATCATTAATAACAAAGAAGGAGAGATGATTGCATCAAGTTCAAAGACTAAAGGTAATGTTTTTCAGCTTAATCCTGAAGCAAGTTGTTTTGTTGCTAAAGTAGATGACATTTGGTTATGGCACAAGAGACTATGGCACATCAATTTTGACAACATAGTTAAGATAAGAAATGTAAAGGAAGTAATAGACCTTCCTAGCATTGCAAAACCAGTCGATACAATATGCAGGGAATGTGTGATGGGTAAGCATGTGAGGAATTCATTTAGAAGAAAGCATAATTCAACAAAGAACAAATTGGATCTAGTACATATAGACCTATGTGGACCAACTCAAACAAGATCATACTATGGTGAAAGGTACTTTATTTTGTTTGTTGATGATTATTCTAGAATGATGTGGGTTGTGTTATTAAAGGATAAATCAGAAGCATTTGAGAAGTTCAAAATATTCAAAGCTAAGGTTGAAAATGAGTCTGGATTGAAGATTAAATTTCTGAGATTAGATAGAGGAGGAGAATTCACCTCTGACAGATTCTATGAGTATTGTGAAGAACATGGGATAAAAAGAAAGTTAAGTGTATGTAGAACCCCTCAGCATAATGGAATAGTAGAAAGGAGGAATAGGATCATACTTTACATAACATGCACCATCATGATTGAAGGAAAGGTCACACACACCTATTGGAGAGATGCAGTCAATACTGCAGTTTACACAATCAATAAAATTCAATTGAGGCCAAGTGCAGAAAAGACACCTTATGAGCTATGGTTTGGGAATGTACCTACAGTCAAATACTTCAGAATCTTTAGAATTAAGTGCTACATCAAAAGAGATGAAGCAATTGGAAATTTTGATGCAAGAAGTGATGAAGGTATTTTTCTTGGTTACTCTACTAAAAGAAAAGCTTATAGATGTTTCAATTTAAGATTGAAGAAGATCATTGAAAGTGATCATGTTAAGATTGATGAGAAGTTTATGGTTCAAGAAAGATATCATGATTATGCACCTATGATTGAAGAAGAACCTAGACATACCACTAGAGAAATATTTGTTGATGAAATGTTTGACAACATTGATGTATTATTCAATGATCTTGAAACTAGTGAAGAAGAATCATAGAAGTCAGATGAGAGAGTCACACCTAATGTTCCCAAATTCACATCTAGAAATTATTCAAATGAAGACATCATTGGAGATTAGAATAGTCAAGTCATGAAAAGATCAAAAGCAAAAATTTCCACAGCAAATGAAGAGGTATGTTTACTATCACAGATTGAACCCTTAAGTGTTGAAGATGCATGTAATAATTCAGATTGGCATGAAGCAATGAAAGAAGAGATAGATCAAATAATTAAGAATGATACATGGGAATTGGTCCCTAGACCTAGTGATAAGAATGTAATTGGAACCAAGTGGATGTTAAAAAATAAGATGAATGAAGATGGAATAATGGTAAGAAACAAAGAAAGACTAGTGTCTAAAGGATATGCACAAAGAGAAGGAATTGATTATTTAGATACATTTTTCATTGTAAGTAGATTGGAAGCCATAAAGTTATTTCTAGCCTATGCTACCTTCAAAGACTTTAAGGTATACAAAATGGATGTTAAGTCAACATTCCTGAATGGAGAGCTGAAGGAAGAAGTATACATAGAGCAGTTTGAAGGATTCACCTTATCAAACAGACTTGATATGGTGTGTAGATTGAAGAAAGCCCTCTATGGACTTAAGCAAGCCCTAGAGCATGGTATGAAAGACTTGATGGAATTTGACAAAGATGGATTCAAGAAAGGAGCAGTAGATTGTAATTTATTCATAAGAGAAATATTTGATGGACTATTGTTAGTTGCTATATTTGTTGATGACATTATCTTTGGTGGCAATGACAAGCTTAGTGTAGAATTTGCTAAGGAGATGTAGAGCGATTTGAAATGAGCATGATTGGACCTATCAGGTACTTTTTGGGATTGAATGTGCAACAGAAAGACAAAGGTATATTCATAAATTAGACTAAGTATGTGAACGAGATCTTGAATAAATTCAAGATGGATGATTGTAAGCCAGTAAGTACCCCTATGATAACATGATGCAAGATTTCAAAAGAAGATGATTCACCAGGAGTAGACATAACCTTGTATAAGTATATTATTGGTAAAATTATATATCTTACTCAAACTAGACTAGACATTTCTAATGCAGTTGTTATTGTTGGAATATTTGCAACATAACCTAACCAAAGTAATCTCATGATAGTAAAGAGGATATTCAGATATTTGAGAGGAACTATAGACTATGGTTTATGGTATCCTAATTAAGAAAATGTAGAGCTTCATGTATATATAGATGCAGATTGGGCATGATGCGTGGATGATAGAAAGAGTACCTTAGGAGGAGTAGTATTTCTTGGTGATAGACTTGTCACTTGGACAAGCAAGAAGTAGAATTGTATCTCTCAGTCAACAACATAAGCAGAGTATGTAGCAACAACATTGAATTGTTATACAATTTTTGGATCAAGTAGATGATAAAGGATTTTGGTATTTAGATTGATTACCCTACTATTATTCATTGTGATAAAACTAGCACTATTAATCCTAGGGAGAAGCTGGGAGTAATCCCCTTCCCTGAATCTAATTAGAGATTATAGGAGTGCATTAGTCCTTAGTGACTGATGAAAGGTTGACTACTCTACTTCAGGAGTAGTACCGATGCTTAATTATTTGGTACCCTTTTCCATTGATGTCAAAGGGGGAGTAAGTATATAGTCATGAAAAACAAAACAATAAGTAATACAGTAGTAGATGAAGGATTCATCCTTAAGGAAGTTTTGATGAGGAAATGGAGAATGTTATAAAAGAATTGTAGCAAGGGGGAGTGAGTACTTAGCAAGAAGAAACAAAACACTAAGAGATGGAGGATTCATCCTTGGGGGCATTTTGTTGAGGAAATGGAGAATATTATAAAAAGATAGTACATTTGGATTGGTGGTGTTTTTCATTCCATATGTTTCCATCAATGCCAAAGGGGGAGATTATTGGAGATTTTCCAGCAAGCGAGAGTGTTGACTATATGTTTGTCATTGATGACAACATATGGTAAGCAACATGCGTGGAAGCCTACTAGAGATATCTATGAGTATATGTTTCCTACATATGTTATCAACATGATATCATAGACACAGAGGTTGATTCGAAGTAAATACAATAATAAAATAGTCAGCATTAGTGAGTGATCCTTACAGGTCTTAGGAAGAGTTCTGTATGAGATTTATAGTATGGTTGTAATGGAGCCTTGTGAGTTTAGATTTATGTTGTAGACATATGTATGATACTATGTTCATGGATGAAAAGTTATATATGAAGTACATGTTGAGTTATGAAGTCTCCATTTTATAGTCACAGTTTCTTGAGTTTATCTGGTAGAGCTGACATTGATTTTATTGTTGTAGTAGTTGTGCCTATTCGTTTGATATGCGTTCTTGGATTAGTGTTTGGAGAAGAGTTAAGATTGATTGGTTAAGAGAGAATGATGTAATTCAACATGAGAAGAAAGTATCAGTTAATTTGGTGGAGCCGATAGTGTGAAGCGACGTGTCTACTCATATTGAGTTGGGCGGTCCTAATTTGTGTTGCGTGCTTAGTAGAGCCAACTGAGATGTTATTGGAGAGTTGTATTGTTTCTCTAATATGATTTAAAGATGGCTCTAATAGGCTGACTTGATTATATCATTTAGAGGAAAGATATTTATAGGTAGTCATTTGTGATTGCTAAGTATGGCGGAGAGTTGAAAGATAAGAGCAAAGCAGAAGGTGTGAAGTGTTGAGCCATCAACAAAAGGTCTATGTGACAAAGTAGAGAGTATATGCTATTCATTGGAACTAATCAAGATAGCAAGTCTATGCATAGTTCACCAAGATCTAGATATAGTGTGTATCTATTAAACAAAAGGTTGTATCCTTCACCCCTTTGAGCAGTGTGCTCCCGGACAGTGTGTCCTCATCCCTAACAGGATTATCTATAAAAGACTCCTAACAGGGTCCAACCCTTGACCAGGTCACTATACTTAAGGCATTGTAAGATCAACTCCTAACAGGGTTGTAAGATCTTCTAATAGGGATCATAATACTCTAGTGCAGTTTATAGTGGGTGCTAATTCCCACCAAGTTTTTACCTATTTGGGTTTCCCCATAACCAAAATTGTTGTATTGTGTTAAGTGTTCTCATATTATGTTTATGCTTAATGTTCTTGTGTACTTAATTGAAAAGAATTGAATCTTGTAGATAAATGATTCACCCCCCTCTAAGTTATCTCTTGGGACTATTCCCAACAGGAACAACATCCAACACATTAGGAACCATCACCAGATCCAAATGATGACTCTTGTGGGAGTCACTGTGCTCTTCACTAGGAGTGATTGTAAGATGCATAGAAAGCATGTTAGGCAAATCATAATCCATATCAATATTATCATATTCATCATTAATAACATGTGCATTAGAATCATCATCAAGAGTATCTTCCATATCAGGACTAATAGAATCTAAAATACGAACAAAATCATCATGTTTATCCTTTTTCATATTATTATTTTGATTAACTTCCTTTAAAGGCTCAAGCATCGGTTGATCCAAGGAAGGAAAAGGTTGAGAGGAAGACACAATATGATAAGAAAGGGAAAAAGCCTTATCCTTAGCTTGACTATTCTTGCGATGCTAATGATCATGTTGGTTACAAATGGTTTTATGAGATACAATTGAAGGATTAGGTTCAACAATCATAGGTTCAGGAGAGGGAACAACTACGGGTTGAGGAATAATAGGTGGAGTAGGTAAGGTAGCTGCAATAGTAGCATCATTAGGAAGAATAAGTTCAAGAATGCTTTCTACCTTGTAACATTGATAGGATTGAAAGAGATGATCAACATGGTTAGGTGATTTTTGAGGAAGAGATGGCCAAAATAAATCTATATCAACATAATCTCGAAGATGTGAAGGTTTGTAAAGGGAATAATTAATGGTGATAAATTATCCTTTGTGGGGAAAATTTATGCACTTATGAACATGAGAGTCTATAGCTTACATGGAGGAAAGCCATGGAATTCCAAGCTTAACCTGAAATTGTTCCAAAGTAGGAATGAAAACAAAGGTAGTGTAAACAACCTTACCAACAATAGTCACATGAAGATTAAAATAAGCTTGAGGGTGATAAATAAAACTATTACAAGTTTGAATCCCAATACTAGATGTATCATATGTATCCTTATACAACCCTTTACTAAAAATATGTTCTTCAGTGATAACGTTCATGACAGAAGAGGGATTAATCAAAATACTATATGCATCGTAAAATGGTCGCCTAGACTTTGGGCCCCTGTTCATCAATTTATCAATTTCCTGAATCAATGCTTTGCAATATTTTCAATTTAAATCAATTTCCTTGATCAAATCATAATTAATTCAATTATTTTAATATTTCCTAAGGTTTGATCATTTTATCCTAAGTTTTATTTAATTAAGAAAACATGCTCCCTTTTAATTAAATAAACAAATCTTTTAATCAACTAATAAAATCACTTTATCCTAAACCACATTTAATTAAAAGAAAAATTCTCTTTTAAATAAATAAAAAAATATTTTAATTAAATAATAGAAACCACTTTGCTAAAAATAATAAATAAATAATAAAAAAAAGAAAAAAAAAGAAAAAGACTTTTTGTCTACACATTGAATGCACACTTTCCAAGATGAGTGGAATCTCCTTTTGCCTCTTAATCTCTTCCACACATCTTTTTGCCTCTTAACCATGTCCATTGATTTTGCCTCTTGAGAATCTTGAGCACATGGATCAACCAAGATTCAATCTCCACCATTGCTCATTTCTTTTTGCCTCTTAATCTTGACCGTCCATTCATTTCTAAATCCTTTATAAGGATACCTCTCCTTCTCATTTTATGCATGGAGATTTTAGAGATCCAAGATTTTATGTTATTGTTATGTTGTAGGTTTGGAGAGCGATTTTGGAGGAGGATTTCTTGTCTTCTTCTCTCATGCCTCCATGGAAATCCATTTAGATTACTCTTGCACTTGCATGTTAGATCAAATTCATATTTCCTTTCATAGAATAATCTTGCATAAGTATTTCCTTTCATAGATTAATTTTTATTGTTATCATATATAATAGCTTTCATTTTCATTTGCATGCACACTTGATGATCATGGAGACTAGCATTCTTACTTTTCCTCTTTGAATCTCTCATTTTGTGGTGTACTTGCATGGGCACAAACTAGGTCTAAATTGAGGGCCTCCATTATAAACCCTTGCACTCCATGAATAGAGAGCTACGAGTCACCATTTGAGACCTCATTCTTGAGCAATCTTGGATCTAATGACTCATAGAAGTGTGTCAACATTTTAGCACACATTTTTTGGTGCCCACCATGGGGTGTTGGGCTTAATATTTGTTTCTTGAGTCTTTTAAAGATAGTGGGTTATTTTGAACAATTCATATATACCAAAAAGAAGATCACTATCAAAGCCTATGATGAGGTGGAAAGAAGTTTCAAGGGGTTGGCCGTCCTTCCTATTAGGATTGGCCCTATTGAGAAGGATATTTTATTTCAAATTGTTGATGCTGGTCCCCTTGTGTACAATATCTTACTTGGTAGACCATGGATTCATGATATGCAAGAAGTTTCATCTACCTATCATCAGTGTGTTAAGTTCCCCTACAATGGAGTAGATATTTGTATACTTGGGGATAACACTTTATCTGTCAACTCAGTTTCAATGAGTGCTCATGTTCCCCTCAATAGAGAAGCATAAGACTTCAATGCAACCTTAGTGGAATGTAAAGACAAGATCAAGTTAGTAGACCTTGGCATGGGGGGGTATCAACTCAACTCCTTTACAACACTACTAGTTTCACCTAGGTCTTATGGAAAGCCTTCACAAGAAATGACACCTTCCTCTTCAGCTATGACTTTATTTGGCACATTTGTAGAGTCCTAAGTGCCTATTCAAGATGAGAAAGAAGATGTGGCTGTTAAAGATTGGATTTATAGAGAAGAGAAATACATGCACAATGAGAACTTCTCTCCCTCTCCTAAGGCTTATGGAAGAGGGTATATTTTATCAAATAGATGGGCTATCCTGGACATGGCCCTCTTAGTCATAGATTGGATTCTAGAGCTAAACCTATTGATCATGCTCTTTTTGGATGCAAGTCTAAGAAGATGGTTGGCCTAGGATTTGCAAATCATAACAAGAACACTGCTCCTATTCTTGATGAGTCAGATAGTGAAGATGAACTAGAATACATACCTTATTTGACAAACCAACAAGATATGTGTGAGGATTGGGTCCCTTCCACTAATCTCCTTTGGGGAGATTTAGATAGTCCAATTACTCATGAGACAATTGCAACCTTAGAACAAGATGAATCAGATGTAGAAGATCCCATTAGAGAACATCAACGCAAGAATATTGTTCATTTGATGGAGAGAGAAGGTGTTACCCTTGATGACATTAGAGCTTCCACATCAAGACATCCCAAACCTTCATGGTGTAAACATCCTAGTTGAAGTTTAGAAACAAGTTCATATGAGTATGAATGGGATTCTTTCTCAGAGCCTTCTACAGTTGACATGGATGTTGATGTCATCCTCACTTATAGTTCTCAACCCAAGGTAGCTGATGAGTCATATGTAAGATTAGAAGATTTGAACCCACATGTTGCCTTAGTGGATGATTCTTCACTTGTTAGGATGAATCCTAATTTGGGTAGCTTAGAAGGATACTTGACGGACTCTGACTCTTTTGTCACCAGAGATGATATTATTCACATTCACAACCTTGAACTAGTCATTGAATTACCTCTTGTTCATCCTAACCTCATTGATTGGTCCCAACACTATCAAGAACCTGAGCTCTTAATGTTTCAAAATGATTATGAGATAACCTATTACTTGAATGCCATTGAAACTATAGTCTCTTCCACCAGTGAACTGGCTACCAGCATGATAGAGCCAGACATCAAGTACCTTAGTCACAAAATAAAAAGAAAATAAAATCAAAAGAATAAGAGTTATGATGGCAAAAACCATTGCATGGCGGTGTCAAAACCAAAAAAGTAAAAAGAAATGACATATCCAAGGGTGAAAACCTCTTTGAGGCACCTAAGGATGAGGTACTTGATCATCTCCCGGGCTACTTTCATGATAGATATTCAGTGCTTATCAAACCAACACAAACAATCAATTTGGGTACAGATGAAGCTCCACAGATAGTACACTTGGGTAAGTCCTTGTCACCACAAGAAAAAGAAGCTTACACTAAGTTCTTATAGAAAAAGAAGATCAATTTTGCATGGACTTATTCAGATATGCCAGGGTTGGACACTAATCTTATCATGCATCACTTGTCCATAGCTTTGGGTATCAAACTAGTTAAATAGAAATGGAGAAAGATGCATCCTCACATAGCTCTCCTAGTCAAAGAAAAATTAGAGAAACTCCTTGGTGCAGGATTCATAAGAGCTATTGACTATGCTGAATGGATATCAAATATTGTACTAGTTTCCAAACATGATAAATCCATTTGAATTTGCATAGATTTTAGAGATGTCAATAGAGAATGCCCAAAGGATGATTTTCCACTTCCCAATATAGACATGATAGTGGACATGATTACGGGTTTGAGATTTATTCCTTGATGGATGGTTTTTCTAGATACAATCAGATTAAGATAGCTCTCGAAGATCAAGAAAATATTGCATTCACTTGTGCATGGGGTACCTATTGTTGGAACGTTATGCCTTTTGGATTAAAAAATGTAGGAGCCACCTATCAACAAGCTATGACAACCATTTTTCATGACATGATGCATAAAAACATGGAAGATTATGTGGATGACACCTTGTCCACATCTAAGAAAAGAGACACAGACTTAGATGATTTAGAAGTCATTCTAGATCGCATGGAACAATTTCAACTAAGGTTAAATCCTAAAAAGTGTGCATTTGGTGTCACCTCTGGAAAACTACTAAGATTTATCATTTCAGAAAAAGGAATAGAGGTAGACCTTGAAAAAGTCCAAGCAATCATGGATATTCCTCCTCCTAAAAATATTAGTCAAATGAGGAGTCTTCAAGGACATCTTCAATCCATAAGGAGATTCATTTCACAGTTGGTAGATAGAGCTCAACCTTTTAACAAGAACTTACACAAAGGAGTCAAATGTGTTTGGAATGAGGATTGTCAAAAGAGCATAGATCAAATCAAGAAATACTTGGAAAATCCTCCCATTTTAATGTCTTCTATCCTAGGGAAACCACTTATTCTATACATTTCAGTGACAAAATCTTCCTTGGGGGAATTACTAGCTCAACTTGATGAACATGGGAAAGAAAGAGAAATATACTACATTAGTCATACTCTTGTTTCATATGAGGTTAACTACACCAGCATTGAGAAAGCTTTCCTTCCAGTGGTGTTTTCTTTCCAAAAGTTGCGACATTACATGCTTGCACACACTATCCACCTCATAGAAAAAATAGATCTACTCAAGTGTTTACTAGGTAAGGCTGCCCTCACAGGTAGACTTTCTAAATGGATGATGATCCTTTTATAATTTGACATAGAGTACATTGAGCGTAAAGTAATCAAAGGACAAGCCATAACAGATCAATTGGCTGATTTCCCAATACAAGATAATGCACCTATTCAAGTTGACCCCCAGATAAACACGTTATGTCTATGACTAAAAGAACATTGAAGATGTTCTTTGATGGATCCTTTATGCAAAATGGCTCAGGAGCTGGTGTGTTATTTGTTTCTCCTCATGGGTACATGAATCCTAAGTCTTACAAGTTATTGTTCCCATGTACAGACAACATTTCTGAGTATGAAGCTTTAACAAATGGACTTAAGATAGCCTTAGAATGGAGAATCATAGAGTTACACATCTATGGGGATTCACGACTGATAATCAACCAAGTCAATGGTGAATATCAAACAAAAAATGAGAAATTGGTACCTTATAAGAAAATGGTTGATTCCTTGAAATGATACTTCACATTTGTCACGTTTCAAAAAATCCCTAGAGTAGAAAATAAAGTAGCTGATGCTATGGATACACTTGCTTCACTTCTTCAGTTAGGGGAATATGAATCCAGATTTGAATTCTTGGTGGAAGAGCTACATCACCCTATTTATGAATCCCAAGAAAGTCATGTCATTGTACCCTTATTGGTCATGAGTCATCCCGTTATGGTGCCATTTACTCATACCTTCATGATGGCATTATCCTTGAAACCTTTAACCAATCTGAATGCACAAACCTTACTCAAAATACCTCTCGTCATTCCCTTATCTTTGGTGATTTGTATAGGATGGGTCTAGATGGAACACTTCTTAGATGCTTAGAAAAGGAAGAATCTGACCAAGCGTTAGTTGACATTTACAAGGGCATCTATGGGGGACATTCCAATGGTCTTGCCATGGCCTGAAGGTTGCTTAGGGTGGGGTACTATTGGCCTATGATGCAGTAGCTTTTGAAAAGTCATGCAAAAAGTGTCAAAAACATGGTAACCTGATACATGCTCCAGACAGGGAGCTCATTCCTTCTATATCTCATTGGCCATTTTAGCACTGGGTCTTTGATCTTGTTGTGCAAATTCATCCCAACTCATCAGGTGGACACAAGTTTATTATCACTGCTACTGATTACTTCACTAAATGGGTAGAAGCTGTCTCACTTTCTGTTGCCTCAGGAAAGATAGTCTCTCTATTTATTCTAAACCAT
Organism: Chamaecyparis obtusa; assembly: GCA_027943335.1. Lineage (NCBI taxonomy): Eukaryota > Viridiplantae > Streptophyta > Pinopsida > Cupressales > Cupressaceae > Chamaecyparis > Chamaecyparis obtusa. Next base: position 715,579 of record BSBK01002737.1, on the reverse strand, counting down.
ATCATCTGTCGATATGGAGTGCCTTCTAAGATTATCACTGACAATGGAGGCCAGTTCAAAAATAAGGACCTTAAATAATTCTACAAGAAATTCAAGATTAAACAACATTGATTCTCTATTTACTTCCCGCAAGGAAATGGTCAAGTAGAGGCATCAAACAAAACCATTCTTAAAATCCTACATAGAACAGTTTGTAAGAATGGTAGAGATTGGCATTTACAAATAAATCCAGCTTTGTGGGCCTATAGAATGAGTATTCATACTCCTACTGGGGCTACTCCTTTCTCCCTTACATATGGTGCTGAAGTAGTGTTACCTTTAGAGGTTCACATTCCTTCACTTAGAGTTTCCCTCAAAGGTCTAGTTATAGATGAAGACTACTGTGCCATGAGAATTCAAGAGTTAGAACTTCTAGATGAGAAACGTCAAGCATAATTTGGCCATATCAAAAGTGCATGTCCAAAGCCTTCAAAAAAAATGTTCACCCTAGAGAATTCCAAGTGGGAGATCTTGTCCTACGTGAAAATTCTAAGAATCAACAACATAGAGATCAAAAGGGAAAATTTGAACCTAATTGGCTTGGACTTTACATCATTACAACAACTTTTGGGACAGGTGCTTATTTATTATCAATTACAGAGGGAGATAAGCTCCCTGATCCTATCAATGTCTTGAACTTGAAGAAGTTCTATCCATGATTCCCATTCTGTCTAGGGGCATCCTTTGTACATACTAATTGATCTTGAAAAAATCCAAAAAAATGGTATATTGTCAAAAATTCTAAAAATTAGAAAATTTCCTGAAAAAATGATCATCTTAGTGAAAACCTAGCAATAAGTGCTTTGATGTATTCCAAACAAATTATATATTCCAAAAATACCAAAAAAATAAAAAAATTCAAAAATTCAAAAAAAAAGAAGAAAAAATGCCTTGGTGAAAATTTGGAAACAGGCGCCTTGGTAGCAAAAATACAAAAAAATTAAAAAAAGTCCTTAAAAAAAAGAAGAAAAAAAAAGAAAGATTGCAATAAAATTCAAGTGGTGAAAACCTGGAAACGGGCACTACTTGAGGCCTTTGCACCCCTGTTTCTTAGCACGCATCCTCGACACTTAGCCTTTCTCCATCATGCCTTGTCCTTGTTGCCTTGGTTTGGAATTGGTCTTTGTCTTTGTCTAGGGGGCATAATTGTGTTAGCTTTGGTCTCTTGGATGCGTTAGTCTTTTAGACACCTTGTAAATGGTGTTTTTCAACACCACCCCAATTGTGTTTTTCAACACAACCCCTGACATCGAGTATTTTTCAACACTTATCAGCTTGGTCTTACCTAGTTTTGTCATGTGATCTTACCTACTTGCAAGCATTCGATCCTTATCCTCAGAACTTAGTATCAATTAACACAATTAAATTTTTAAACACAACACTTAATGCTTGAGCTATCTCATGATCTTTTCTTTGTGTGCTGACTGTTATTGATTTTCATCGAGTGTCCTTGTCTAATAAGTCTCTCCGAGATGCATAGCTAGAGGACTTGGGGCATGCCACATGTTTTTATTTTCTTTTTGCTTGTGGGTGTGGTTTTGAAACTTTGGAGTGTCTCTTGTTGTTCCCTTGAAACACTTAGGAGATTTGAGGCATCATCCTTGACTATTTTTGCACAACTATTCTTATGGTCATCCCGACATCTATGCCTTGATGTGAGTGTGGTTTTGCTATATTAAATTGGGTAAGCTAACATTGAAGTCATCTTGACCTTTATGTCTTTGATGCTTATGTTAGAATCTTTCCACATTCCAATCTGATATAAATCACATTCATATCTTCATGGTTGCGCTTGTGGCTAGTGATGATTTTGTGATTTTTTGATGTCCGTTAATAATAGCCCAATGATGAAAATAAGTTCCTTAACATTCTCTAATGAATGATGAAAACAAAATCCTATGTTACAATTGCTCTATTGCAAGTACACCTTTGCATTTTCATGTAGCTTGCATTGTTACACTTCATGTTAATTTGCATTTTTAGGCTGCATTAGGAGTTTGAGAGGGTTTTCCTTCATCTTTCTTTTGGACTTTTAATCAACTATGGTCATGTTTTGATCTTCATTTCCTTATCTTCTTTCGTGATTTCAATTGAAATTTTCTATCTTAAACAGTTGATTGATTTTGAGGAATTCTCTTTCTTGAGGCAAATTCTCTTTCTTCTCTCCATTTCTTTTCACCTCTTCCAACTTCTATCTTCCATTCCCTTTCACCCCACTTCTTTTCTTCTAATTCAACCTTGGGGCATAATATTTAATGCTTAATATCTACCTTGGTTCTGTGATCCTTATATCTTTCATCTTACATCAAGAACCTTATTTTTAGTTTGATTTGATCAAATTTATCAATTTACTATTTCTCCTCTATCTCATTTCGATTTCGATCATGAGGGGGCATTACCTATCAAACTTCAATCCTTGATTCAGCTTTATCAATCCTATCAATTGCTTCACTTGGGGCAACCTTGCTTGAGACTTGACAATTACCTATTTACAGGGGTGTTGGCCTTGTCTTTTTCAATCAGCTTATCTTTGTCCTGATGTGTTCCTGTTCATCGATCACACATCTGGGTTGTTTTATGATCCCAAACGATCTCACATTTCTATTTCATTCTTTGACTACATGTGTTCCCATAAAGATCACACATTAGTCAAAGAGGGGCAAATGTATGCACCCTAAAATGGTCTCCTAGACTTTGGGCCCCCATTCATCAATTTTCTGAATCAATGCTTTGTAATATTTTCAATTTAAATCAATTTCCTTGATCAAATCATAATTAATTCAATTATTTTAATATTTCCTAAGGTTTGATTATTTTATCCTAATTTTTATTTAATTAAGAGAACATGGTCCCTTTTAATTAAATAATAAAATCACTTTATCCTAACCCACATTTAATTAAAAGAAAAATTCTCTTTTAAATAAATAAAAAAATCTTTTAATTAAATAATGGAAACCACTTTGCTAAAAATAATAAATAAATAATAAAAAAAAAGAAAAAAAAAGAAAAAGACTTTTTGTCTACACATTGAATGCACACTTTCCAAGATGAGTGGAATCTCCTTTTGCCTCTTAATCTCTTCCACACATCTTTTTGCCTCTTAACCATGTCCATTGATTTTGCCTCATGAGAATTTTGAGCACATGGGTCAACCGAGATTTAATCTCCACCATTGCTCATTTCTTTTTGCCTCTTAATCTTGACCGTCCATTCATTTCTAAATCCTTTATAAGGAGCCCTCTCCTTCTCATTTTATGCATGGAGATTTTAGAGATCCAAAATTTTATGTTATTGTTATGTTGTAGGTTTGGAGAGTGATTTTGGAGGAGGATTTGAGCACTTGAGCTTGGATATTGCAACTTCTCTTTTCTTGTCTTCTTCTCTCATGCCTCCATGGCAATCCATTTAGATTACTCTTGCACTTTCATGTTAGATTAGATTCATATTTCCTTTCATAGAATAATCTTACATAAGTATTTCCTTTCATAGATTAATTTGCATTGTTATCATATAGAATAGATTTTGTTTTCATTTGCATGCATACTTGATGATCATGGAGACTAGCATTCTTGCTTTTCCTCTTTGAATCTCTCATTTTGTGGTGTACTTGCATGGGCACAAACTAGATCTAAACTAAGGGCCTCCGTTATAAACCCTTGCACTCCATGAATAGAGAGCTATGAGTCACCATTTGAGACCTCATTCTTGAGAAATCTTGGATATAATGACTCATAGAAGTGTTTCAACACTTTAGCACACAAATACCACACGAATGGATATGAAAAATCCTAGCAGTAATGTAAAGATGACCATTAGGTGCTTTAAACAAATCAGAGTCATCAATGTTTAGAGTAGATAAAGTTTCAGGTGAAGGTTGAGGTTGAGACTCAACACAATTAACTACATGATTAGATTCTTCTACCTTATCATCATAACTATTGTTGGTAACCGGAGAAGAAGGTTGATTAATGACATTTGTTAAATGTGAAGGGAAAGAATTGGTGTAAATGTCTAGGGGGAAAATGATGTTGATGAGTTTAAATATGTAAACTATATGAAGTGTATGTTTAACTCCAAGTCATGTTGCCTATTAGTGTCAAATACTTATTCATTTTCAAGGCAGAGTTGGTTGGTCATCACTACGACCGAGCCATCCTACTAAGGCCAAGTAATGTATGGACTTGTATTTTGTATATGTACTGAGAAGTAGTTACTACTGAGCAAGTCATTGGTTGCCGAGTACCCCATTAGCTACCGAGTAGTATGAATGCTGAGATGTATAGAACAGTCAGTGTCGAGTGCTAGTATAATAGTTTTGACCAAGCACCAGGGATATTAGATGCCAAGTGAACCAATTTTGGTATATGTGTTTGGAATGACACAAACACCTAGGTAAACCATTTTGACTGACTTCTATGCATGTTTTAATGACGTTGAGAGAATTAAGGAGTTGATTATGTGTTATGATTTCAATCATTAATCCCTATGCAAGAGATGTAACCAATCAAAAAAGGAATGTATATGCAACAAAAGTGATGAATCCAAATAATTGATCTTGATCTTGAAGATTGATTAGTTATTTATTTAAGGTGAAATCAAAACCCTAAATTTTGTTACAATCAAGAGACCTCACATGTATGCGGAGGAAGAAAAGTTTTGGATGTCATAAGCATAGATCAGGAAGAGTGATCGAGCAGATCAATGCAGGACAAAAAAGAGCTATATTTGATTTTAAGATCAAATAAAAATTGGAAAGAGGAGATTCGTTATTAATATTTGTAGTACATACCGAAGGATCAGGTATTGATACATTCTAGCAAGTGAATCAGGGAAAATCTCTTAACAGAGTGGTCCTAACAGACCTTTGTAAATATCCTAACATAATGCTGACTTAGTTGTAAGTTTTTAAATCCTTTAATCAAGGTAGATTGTATAAGTCTATAAGCTCTTAGTAGGGCAGAACCCTCATAGGGTAGATCACCAAAAGTGATCAAAACTTTGTAGCCCTAACATGCACACTTTATTGTTGTAGTAGTGAAGATTTTTGGGTGTCATCCCCACCCTAGTTTTACCTTTCAAGGGTTTTTGGGTTACCAAATCTTTGTGTTATGTGTTTCATTTTCATGGATGTGATTAGAAGTTAGATCTATTTCAGCATTGAAGTTTATTTTTATGATATACATGTTGAATTGGTTTCAAAGTGTAAAAATTTATAGATTTTGATTCACCCCCCTCTCAGTATCTTACTTTCCCAATAAGACTTCCAAAAATTGGTATCAGAGAAGTGTTCTCTTAGAATAAGTCTAATCACTTGAGAGTTAAGATCTTGGAGATGGAGGCTTATAAGTTGGGAAAGATCATAGAGAGTCAAAAGATTGACATCCAACTTGCTTTGCACCATCTTGAGACAAAATGAGTGTTAGAATAATAGTGTCCCAATCAAATGAGAGGGGGGGGAGGGTGAATCATTTGATGCCAATACAATGTACTTAAACTTTTACTTCAATCTTATTTCTTAAAACAAAATACTAAACTGAAAAGTGAATACAGTAACAACACACATGCATATGAACACCAATATTTATTCTTGAGGAAAACCCTGTCAAGGGAAAAACCCCAATGGGAATGGTACCCACAAATATCTGCACTATAGGTATAATAACCCTGTTAAGAATTATGACCCTATTAGGAGCTGAGTATTACAATAGGTAGGTCTTGGTTAAAGGACAAACCTTTTTAGGAGTCTTTACAATGTGATTCCAATTAAGGAATCAACCTTGTTAGGAATCTATCCCTATTAAAGGAAATCAAACCTTGTTACGGGTGTAAAATACATCAACCTGATCAAGAGATTTGAGAGTCAAAGCCACCCTTAGGTTTTCCAAACCTTACAAATTTAAGTATGAGTTAATTTTATTATGAAACTGCTTCCAGCCTTCAAAATTTGCTAAGCAATCTCCACCTTGTTCCAAAGTGCACAACTACTGTTCCACAAATAGTATCCAATGCAGCATTAAGATTTCATTTACCTCTACATATCGTATATTCCTTAACACATTTATTTTCCAAGGAATTCAATCCTTAAATACAAGTTACAATAATTATATCAAAGTCAACCTTAATAGGATAAATCCTATTTACAATACCAATGGACCCGTACGAAGATGCACATGATATATATTACAATGTTACATCATATTTGTTACACCAATTAATCATTTAGATCCATTGATTAAGCTCTCATATCATATTACCTAAAGCGTATTCCAAGTCATCCTTCAATTAGGTCTTCTCCAATGCACATGCCATAGATGATGTCACCTGTATGATCATGATGCCATATGATCAAAATAAGCTCTCAAGACAGTGTCCAACACAAACCTATGTTTTCATGTCATAACTCAAACAATCATGAGTGCTATCTACAAAGTTCTACCATCAACTCTGTGAGAACATAGTTTCTGTCTTCTTGAAACTAGTCATCAGTAATTTAGTTAGATCAACTCATAAGTATGTGTGATAAAAGATGATGACCCAAATCATTATAAGAGGTCTCCATTTAAGTTCTCACATGCTGATTCTTTGTAAGGTGTCTATACAATTCTCTTCAACCTCTTTTGTAGGCTCCTAAACAATCCAATCAATATCATATGTTACCATCAATAAAAAACTCTATCATGAATACAACACACAACCAATGCAACATACCTCTATCATTATTGTTATACCCCCCATAGGAATACCATCAACATTCATGCTAACAATATCCCCCTTTGGCATTGATGGAAACATAGATGAAAAACATCTAAGTTCCATAAATACCAAACATGCCTATGTTGTATCTGCATCATCATTTTTTCACTAGTACATTTGACCTTAAATTTTGACTAAACAATTCGACAATCAAATAGAAATATTTTGGTTGGTTGCATTATAGAAGGAAACTTTTGTTTTTTTAAAATACATGCCTCGTGTTGGTCGCAATTTCGACTAACACCGTGTTGGTTGAAATTGCGACTAACATGAGCATAACATAAAGTAAAAAAAAAAGTTTGAAACTTCATTTGAGCATTTCATTTCAGCGCGCGCGAAGGAGCCAGTAGAAGCTAAGGGTGAAGAGTTGAAGCAGAGGGTTAAGGTATGTTGAATCAATTTCCAATAAGAATCGAATGCTATATATAAACTATGGATTTAGGATTTACGAAAAGTTGGTTGAATTAGTTATTTAGAATTTATATAAGTTGAAAATGGATAAAACCGTAAGCAATAGAAATACTCTATTTTCTGCAAAATTCATTCATCTTGAAGTCTCAATTCGGTTATTCTGATGCATTAAAGGAATTGCAACATTTCCTTATTCAATTCATGCCATTTTCGAATGAGTCTCATTTTATATTGAAACTGTTGTTACGCCAGTGGTCTATCTAATAGCATTTCTTATTTTAGTTTACTGTTATTGCAATAGGAACTTAGAATAATGAGAACCATTCTAACCTAAAAATGAGAACCATTCTAATTATTGCTACACCAGTGGTCTATCTAATAATGAGAACCATTCTAACCATGGAATGTTAATTCTAACCTATATTATTAGATCATTAATTGTGCATATGCAGAGTTGTGTGGCGTAAAGGTGATCACAGTTAAATAACAGTGAGAAAATACAATGAAATTGGATGCAATGTGTAGCAGTGGATGATCTGTCCGAATAAGGAAGGGTTTTTATGTTTGAAAACATTTTGTCATGTTGAATGAATGGTGATTCGATCACTAATTTGATGCAGGAGTGAGTTGTAACATGAGATTGGGGAAGCCCTAGCAAACCAGGGTTTGGAGTCAAGATTTGGGGGTTTTGGTGTTGCAGGGCCCGTGAGTCTAATTGCTTGTGGATTTAACCATTTTGAGTCATTTTATAACTCTCCTAAAGGTTTGGTGGATAAGGGAATGTGAGGAGAGTAGTTGCTTTGAAAATTTGGTCATTTTCATGCATTGAAAACAAGGGTTCAGTCATGGTTAGGTGTGTTGGTCCAAATTAACCCTATAAAAGCTTTTGGTATGGGATGCATCAAATGTTAGTTTTTAAGTCAAATGTCCCTTCTAAGATCCCTTAGGGATTTATGATGATTTCTTCGAAGAACTAACAACAAGAGACTTCCTTCTCTGAATTCTTGATCATTCTTGTGAAGCACAATCTATGATACCTCCTTAAATGTTTATGTAATTGATTTAAGGGAAACATGTATTTGTAATAATTATTCAAGGGATAATGTTTATGGATCTAGTTAAGTAATTATGCATATGTGATCTGAACCATACATCTATACTCGGTGCAATTCCTAATAATAATTATATTTTAACCATGCTTGTTCTCCTAGTCTATATATGGACAGTGACTGATGACATTGTTTGAGTAATATTACTATTGTATCAAATTAGGGAACCATCCCAATAAGAAGAATGTATCCTATTGTATATCCCTCTATTACTAGTATATGTTTAAGGAGTGTTGATTGTCTTAATTGCTATATGTGAGATAGAATGCTGCCAAGAAATAGTTTATGGATATTGCGATAATTGATGCCTCTTATTTGTATGAACACTATGATTAAATGCTATGTATATTGACTTCAGGTGGCTGTAATGTCCCTTGGATATAATCTTAGAATTACAAAACTATTTTCTCAGATTTGCAAGACTTAAATTATTGATACCACTCTTTTATTATGATAGTCTTGATCACTATGTGATCTATAAGTAATGTATCGATACCAATTGTGTCTGGATAGGATTGGCTCTTATGCTATCTTGATGATTAAGGTGTTCTTTAATTGGTCTTGATACAAATCTATGTTTAATGTGAATGATCTCTTTGATCCTTACCACTTATCCAGTCTTCTTTGTGATATGGAAGTATGTTTCTGTCTGGTTTGGCTTCTGCAAATGCAAGGAAACTTGTATCAACTTGTTAGGATCCTCAATTGTATACAGGTTACCCGACATTCTGACTTGTACATTTTTATGGATGTCTCATAGCCAAAGGGGTTATTTCTCCTTCTGTGAATCCAAGCGTATCCTCCCTTGAGCAGACCAAGTAGGGATATGAGTAAAGATAAGCCACCTTTTTTCTCCTCTCCGCCTTCCCCCAAAATCTCCTTTTATCCCATCAGCCTGTTACATATGCGTTAGGGATGATATTGCTTGCACTTGTCTATGTTGCCTACTTTTGTGGAATTCCATTGCCCACTGTTAGGTTGATGCCGATAAGATTTTTTGGTATGGGATGCATCAAATGTCAGTTTTTAGGTCATTAGGGGTCAATTTGAAGCATTTTTAGAAGCCTTAATTGGCTTAATTATTTTCCATCCACCCTGGAGCTTATATGTATGAACAATCATTCATGGAACATGAAACATCATTGATATGAAAGAAGGCTTTCATATTACCCAAGGTCAAAGTATAAGAACTAATTAAACATGAGAACACCTTCTAATCATTGTTATATGTATGAAGATGATTTTGAAACAATCATGAGGACCAAGACAAATGATCCATCAATAATGCACAATCCATTAATGGGTATTTAGACATTAGTCTATTTTTTATATTTGAATCTACGTATAGGCATATGGCACATTGAACACATTAGGGAATTCTCTTGAATCTTAAGGATCAAGTTCCAATTAGTCATATTACGGGTCAAGTTCCAATTAGGCATAACCCTAAATAGACCAATTCAACAATAATGAGCCAGGATCAAAATAATAAGCATGCATGCAATACTCTTATAATGAGAAATGTAGTTTTACAATTAAATTCTAGATGTGCTCAATCTTAGATCCTTCCCCTTACATGATTCATTTGAATTGGTGTTAAATCTTAAAATACAACCACCAAGCATGTAATTTGGAATGACTCACACTTTAGCCAACTTAATGAATAATATGAAAAAGACAACCAAGTTTGAATTTTAAAATTTGGAGTTCAAATGCAAAGATGTAGAATAGTCTAAATCAAACATCATTATAGTACATGACCATACATGTACTTCTTAAATTTGTATTTATTTGTGCTAATTCATTGTTCGCTTAAAAATCATTATTTAGTCTTATTGTCATCCACAATAACCAAAGTGATAGTAATGTTGGAAAGGCAAATGAGGAGCCCATCATTATGCCTTTGAGTTTGATTACAACTTTCTTTGAGCACCAAAGAATGAGATCCAAAGAATTGCTCGATTTCAGCGACATTTGGCAATGGTCATCTTGATGACTGGCAGACATTCAGATTTAAGAAGGATTATCATTACTCCTTTTGATCTACTCATTGTCTTATTACTTCTTATCTTTACCTTACTGCATATTTGTATGACCAACTAATTTTCATTTCATATTCTGTGTAACTATGCTTCTCCTTGATAACATTTCATCAATCCAGCAAAGCAATACACACAATTTTTTGATAAAATATACAGTAAAATATTTGTAACCAATACATCATCAAAGTCATTATGCAACTAGATACTGTTGTAATAGAAAAATATATGACAAAATAACAATTTTTTTTCTTAATCAAAGCACATATTTAAGAGACGGTTCATAAAGGGACTAATCTTATTCTTGCCTAGAACATCAAACAAGTACTTGTCAAGTTTGTGGTCAGATGAGCTAAGCTCTTTTGAGTTACAAGACTGTTCCTTTAATCAACATTTAACATTTGAAAAACTCCTTTTATCTACTATTGACAAGAAGTATTTCAAAGTCTACATTTGCCTCCTCAATGACGTTCATTTCAGCCATTAGTTTGTTTAACTTGGCCATGTTTTCTTCTTGAATATGGACTTGTAGAGGCAATTTAACAGTTTAGGAAACTAAGAAATGAGTTGTCATTATGGTAAGCCACAAGAATGGTCTTGGGAGTATTATTGGAGGTGCTTAACTTTGGAAAGTTACCATGTTAATGTCATTAAAAAATACAAAAAATTAAGGCCTACAAGATTTTATGATAATGTTCTATTTGAAATAGGGTGCTCAAGTTAACAATGAAATAAAAAAATCCATGCTTGTATTCATATGATACTCTTTACAATTGTTTTTCTATCTATACACCCTCTATTGCTAATGTAATGGAAAAGCATCAGAACCGTCCATTTCTAAACTTTGATTTGGTATGATAAATGTCCCTTTGCGTTGAGAAAATTCTAGGTGAGAAAATGGTTGTTCAGTAATGATTTGTATCTGTAGGTTGCAAACAAATCATCCTTCTTCCACCAATGAGTCATTCCATTCAAGAAAGACCATGTCTGATGATATCAACACACAAAAAAATAGGGAGACAATTGCTAGACTGTGGTCTAACTTAAAAAGAAAAGGTGATGGAAAATGTTATTGTCCTTGCAAAATTTGTAAGGGCTTAAAGACTCAAAGATATCTAATCAAAACAACTGAGGAACATTGTAGGCAACATGGTCACATTGAAGGGGGAAATGAATTTCGTCCATTGGTATGTATTTTAATAATTTATAAAATACATAAGACATGATTTGATGATGACATCATGGTCATGGTTAATATAAGGTCATCATTTTCATATAGGTCAATGTCCTTGAGTTTCATTTTATGGACTATGACAATCCAGAGAATGTGGATTTCCAAATGAGGGAACATGGAGGTGTGAATATAGAAGTAGAAGGTAATGATACCATGGAAGAAGACCACAATGATGAAGATCACGATGATCAAGATGATTATGATGATCAAGATGATGATGATGATGATGATGTTGACATAGAGCTTGATGTACCTATACTTGAGAAGGCACACAAGCCCCTATATGAAGGCTCCGAAACAACTCTTCTTACCAATGTATTATTGTTGGTGAACTTGAAGGTTATGAATGGTTTATCCAACGTAGCAATGACACGTATGTTAAGGTATGTCATCTTTTTTCATTATTTTAGTCGTAATTCTCTTACAATTAACATTGGGTGAATTGTGTAGCAATTAATATTTTTTAAATTAACAAATTATATTTTTGGTTGTAGGTTGATAGGTGAGTGTTTGTTACCACCATCAAACATTCTACCTTGCTCGTACTGAGAATTATCTACCATTATGAAAGATATTGGAATGGAGTATCAAACAATACATGCATGTCTGAATGATCATATTATATATCATAAATAACATGAATTTGCAACAAAATGACCTATTTGTCATATTAGTAGATATCAATCAGATCGAATAACAAAAAAGGTGCCTCACAAGGTTCTTCAGCATATTCCCATTATTCCACGTCTGCAATGATTATTCTAGTGCAATAGCTTGGCACAATTTATGGATTACCATGCATGCAATAGAAGTCAAAATGACATTATGCGAATGCATGCAGATGGTTTGACATTTAAGGAAATAGAGGAAAAATGGCCACACTTTAAAGAAGAACCTTGTAATCTCAAGCTTTCATTGGCAGCAAATGGCGTCAATCTGTTTGGAGAGATGAGATCTACTTACTCGGTGTGGCCTATTTTTGTTATCAACAATAACATTCCTCCTTGGTTGTCCATAAAGAGGGAGCACATAATGTTGGCACTAATTGTTCTAGGTATTTTTTGATTTAATGGTCATCTAAATTAATTTATTATTAATAATCCATCAAAATGGTCATAATAATTATGTAATATTTTTGTTCATTCAACTAGGTAAGTACCAAGTTAAAGATATCAATGTATATATTAAGCCCCTTATCGACGAGTTGATGGTGTTATGGAATGGGGTCACTATGTATGACATCTCTAGACCAATAGGACAAAGACAATTTCAATTCCATGCAATGCTTGTATGGACAATACATGATGCCCCTGGGCTAACACATTTTTGTGGTATGTTCTCTTCTTAACACCTCTTTTTTGGTATGTTATAGTGCTAACACAAAGTTAACACATTTAATCCAATTATACACGATCTTGTAGGTCTTCAGACAAAGTGAAAATTTGCATGTCCAGTTTGTGGTGCAAAGATGAAATCTCATCATTCAAAAAGTTTAAGAAAGCAGGTGTTTGATGAGAATAGGCACTTTCTCCATAAAAATCATAAGTACCGAATTACCGAAAAACATCTTTTCAATGGGAAAGAAGAGACTACATCAAAGCCACAGAGAATGACACCTCGCCTATGGAAGTCAACATACAATAAAATAAATCATCGAGGTAATGTCATTCCATCTGATGGTTTTTGTTTCAAATTTATATTTTGATATTGTGTTTTGTTTACTGATGATGTAATTGATGCTTGTGAAGGTCGTCAAGGCATCAATGACCAACTTCCAAAAGGACTAAAAAGTTATCCTATGCAATTTACTAAGTTGTCATACTATGAGAAACTCCCAATCATGCATTTGTTTGATCATATGCATATTGGAAAGAATGTAACAATGACATTATGGAAAATCTTGGATGGAAGGCGTGACAAAGACTAAATTGTCAAAATTTGTAGTGACATTGAAGAATCCAACCATGCAATGAAAAATGTCATTCGATCAAATCAAAATGGAGACCAGATTGATACAAGTGCCCTTAGTTATTGTCAAAGCAACAGAGCAATGCTATAAAAGAAGTCATAAAAAAAATACAATTTCCCACAGGATTTGCTGCGAACATAAACGATCTCATATCAAAGAAAAGTGAATTTGGGTCAGGGATGAAAACATACAATTGGCATACATTTATTAAGGTAATTCATTTTATTTTGTATTCACTATATATTTGTATACTACATGTAGTTTTCATTGCATTCTTTTATAAAATATTGACAAGATCATTTTAGAAATATTACAGTATGTTCTACCTCTATCTCTCCCACACCACTTCGCCAATAGTGTCAAACAAGTTATATATGATCTTGGAAAATAAATGAGGTGGTTGTCATCTAAAGAAATCAATAAAGAAGATATAAATATTGGAAGAGAAAAATTCCTCTTCTTATGTGTGAAATGCAAAAGTGTCTACCTTCAACTTTTTTCAATGCACAAGAACACTACCTCATACATCAAGTTGAGGAGATTGAATTGCGTGGACCTGTACCAACTAGGTCAATGTGGATAGTTAAGAGGCACTTGAAATTTTTGAATGGCTTGGTTTGACAGAGAGCACATCCTGAGGGTTCTATAGTGGAGGGATTTATGGTATACCAAACTATAATGTACATTAGTGAATATCTTCCTAAGTTTGCAGCAAAGATCCATGTAGATCGTATTTGGGATCCCAACTCCATTAACAAATTCAAAGGGGAGTACTTGATGGGAAAAGGTAGATTGAGGAAAGTGAGAGGTAAATCTAAGATGTTATTGTAGTTAATTAATTCTTATAAATCTTCAATATAAGTTATTTATAATTGGTGTATTTTTTTTATATAGTTGGTCGAGAGTGGGATGCAATACATTTGTATATTATGAACAATCTTGATTGGATGATAGTATGGATTGAATGATGTCAACAAAATAGTTTCTCATTAACATGGGAAGGTGTTGCTTCATTGGTTAGAGAAGCTCATCATAATGGAGATTCTAATGTTACGCCAATGGTAATTGATCTAGCACATGGTTTAAGAGGTGGAGAGGTACGTACAAATTTATTAATGATCATGACTTGTATGTTTCGTATCAAATCATGATGCAAATAATTTACACACACTTGAAAAATTATAGGTCAAGCACCACAAAGCTATGTACTATCATGGCCACAAATTTCGCATAAAAAAGTTGGATGACACAAAGAAAACTTGTGATTCTAGGATAACTGGAGTTTTCGAGGTCACCAATATATCATCTAGAAATGACATACATCCTCAAAAATCTCAAAATCAATACTATGGCATCTTGGATGATATAATTGAGTGTGAATTTAACTCCTTCAAAGTAGTTCTATTCATCGTCAAATGGTACAGGCTACGACTGAATCAAAATGATCTAGATAGAACTGTTATTCAACATGATAATAGATTTACAATGATTAATACAAGGTTGTTTGAGCCAGTTGGAGATGAGCCCTATGTTCTTCCAAGCCAATGTGAGCAAGTGTTTTACTTAGAGGTTCTACATAAACAGGGTTGGTCATTTGTTGTTAGACATGATCCAAGAGGAAGGCCGATAAAGTATAATGTTATGGAAGAAGAAGATATTGAAGATGATGAAGATGCAGATGATGAAGATCAAGATGATGGTGATGATGATGATGATGATGATGATGGTGATGGTGATGATGGTGATGATGATGGTGATGATGGTGATGATGATGATAATGATGATGAAGAAGAAGATGATCAATGACATAATTGAAATGATCAATGAAATGATTGACATGATTTATTGCTTTCAATTGTAATGATTACATATTTATTGTGTTCAATTCTAATGATTACAACATATGTGATTTATAATTACCAATGTTTTGCTTATGATGCTCAATTAATTGCTGCTGATACATGTATATATTGTGTTTGATTATCACCCTTTTTACAAACAAGTAATTGACTACAGACATCATCACCTCTTCTGTTGACGATCTTGCATTCCATATATAAGGTAAATTTGTTCATGTTTACGATGTTGCATATTGTTCATATTGTCTTCTAAGTTATTTGTAGCATACGTATCATGTAATTTTTAGCTAACTTAAGATAAATGATTAACATATGTAGGAAATTTAACCCCTTTGGCGTGGATCATGCACAGTGACATGGATCAGCAGGTATAAGTCAATAAATAGACATAATTTTCTTATATTCTTCTTGTTTATCACTGAGCACATATGTTATAAATAGACATATTATATAATCATATAATGTATATATAGACAAAGAAGAACCGTATAGAAATATAATTATATAATCACTTTCAACTTAGTACATTTTATATCTCTCACGTATTGACAAAGAAGAACCGTACGTATGGGTCACAACTTGATTATTCTATATATATTATTTAAATATTATCAAAATTATATTTGAAGCAGGGACGTGACAATATCTCATTTGATGGATTGCAGGACCCACCAAATAGGTACTTGTCAGATTTGTCTATATCGAAGGAGGGAAATGAGGGAATGGTAGATGAAAGTTCTACATGTAGTACGACTAAAATAGGGAGATCAACTAGAGGTCAAAAGATTAATTTTTTTTTCGATAAATGCATGCAATTTTTCCTTGCTAATGGGGGGTCATGTTCTTATGATGATGAGACCAAAGGCAACATCAAGGTGCCCTTTCGGTACACACACATTCAGAAAGAATGGGTACCTAATGAGCTACCTCCAATTAACACTAATTTTTGTGTTAATGAGAGGATATATCACATTGCTCAATCCTCATTACATGGTTTGGGCCTATTTTCCATGGATGGGATAAAGGTATGTTACAACAAAGTTGTTGAATTGTTCAAGTATGTTGGTCCATGTTACAATTACAATGATTGGATGCAGATTGTTCAATATAAAAAAAGTATGCGTAGGTATGCACTATCAGTTAATTATATACAATGGAAAGAAAATGATCAAAGTAAAAGATTTGCAATGTACATTGATGGGAGACCAAAAGCAACAGGTAATATTGTGAGTTTTATAAATAGTACGCGGCCTTCCTCAACTAATAAGCAACCCAATTGCATATTTGAGGTGCGTGAGGGGAATCAAGTTTTTGTATGTGCGATAAAATCAATAAGTACAGGGGAAGAACTGCTAATAGATTACCATTTAAATCACATAGATACAAACAAAGTTACTATCATGAGGGTGGTAAGTACTATATACCATTTTATTAATAAGTTTTTTTTGCTAAGTCTATTGCTTTCAGTTCGCTGAAGTTTTTATATTTAATCTTTGTCACAGGATGATATGGATCCCGTACATGATAGAGGCCACGAGGATGCTCCTCCCACCCATTCTTCAGCAAGGGTAAACCTTATTGAAATTGTACAAATTAGATAGTTGAAAAATGTTATATTATTACGTTATTTTATTTACAGTTTTAGAGTTTTTATGATAGTTTTACTGATATTCCTGTCACAATTTGATGTTTAGGATAGGGGAAAAGCACCTGTAGTAAGTATAGAGGCAATAGCTACCCCTTCTGATGATGATATCATGGAAATGCCTAATGTAACAATTATGTTGAAGGAAAAAATAAAAAAAATCAATTTAGAAATAATGAGAATTTTGGATGAAGCAAATATTCCAACCGAGGAGACGATGAAGAGGCTATCTAAATTGAGAGTGCAAGCATGTCGTTATGAAGTAAGTAGTAATGAATCTTTAGTTATAACAAAAGTTCAATAAAGGTTTATATTTTATACTCTTTTATGTTGTGAAGTAAAATATGTAATATGTGTTCTTGTTACAGGAATTTTTGGCAACTAATCCAGAATCTGGTCAAGGACAACGCGGTGAGGCCGATACTAATAGAGCTTCGGCTGCCTCAGGTAAAATAATCCTTTAGTTGACAAGTTACAAGGAATTTTTTCTTTGGAACATTCAAAAACTTCTTAAGTTAACTCTTACTTTTATTATTTCAGAATGTCTTTGCTAACAATGTATTGTTCAAGTCATCAAGTGTAGGAGACTCCTCCTAGGAGGTCGACGGACGTCCATTCAAGATTTCCAAGTGCAATGTCGGCAACAAGGGGCATGCAAACATCAACGCCTTCATGGTCTATGCCAGCTAGTAAATCCTTGTTTTTCTATATTTGGTTTTGTGTTAATTATGATTTGATAATTTGTACTTTAATCTTGGGTGCATCACATAGTGGATTATTTTTTTGGACTAGGAGATACACCAATGACATCTTTTGATATGCCAGATACAGATCAAAGTACATGTATTGGTGATAATTCACCATCATTTCCTGGATCTACCCATGTTTCTAGCACGGGAGTTATGCAGACGTCATTGTTGATTGACAATAATGAATCGATGCCTTTAAAATGTCCTAAGCTTCCAGGTACTTTAAATAATTATTTTTTATATTGTAATATGCATTTACCTATTCATAACAAGTTTTGGATTGATTATCCCATGACATTTTTTGCAGGAAATGATACATTTTATAAGAAGCTTTATGACCTCACATTGCATATATTCGGGCCCACCATATGTACAAGGTGGAACATCATAAGTGAACTAACTTTATCCCACTATTTTTTTTCATATCATTAATTGGTACAATATTTTTCCTTTTATTCGGGTCTTTTCTTTTACTTGCTATATCTAACAATTTTGTGTTTTTTCTTAAAAGGTGGAACTTGCAAGAAAAAAATTAAAAGATCAGTTCGTTAAAGATTTAGAGCATGAGTTTGGTAATAATATTTTTGACGAGAAGAAAATTTTAGAAAGAGCTTGCAAACATCTTAAGACTGTGAGGGACTCATATAGAAAGAATCTCATCCAAAACCTAAAGTACGAGCGTCCTCCCTTTATTTCAGTGAGGGATTAGAATGAGTTCATTTTAGATGCAAAGGAGAAAGGGGATGCTCAAAGAGGAATTACACCAGCAAATG
Organism: Chamaecyparis obtusa; assembly: GCA_027943335.1. Lineage (NCBI taxonomy): Eukaryota > Viridiplantae > Streptophyta > Pinopsida > Cupressales > Cupressaceae > Chamaecyparis > Chamaecyparis obtusa. Next base: position 696,999 of record BSBK01002737.1, on the reverse strand, counting down.
TGAGAAGGTATGCAATAGTATTAACTACTAGTACAATGTAATAATGCACTAATTAGTGATCTTTATATCTATATCATCTAACATATTTCAAACTTTTCATAGGTTGCAGGACACATCAATGGCAACAAAGGCCAGGCTGCAAAAGATTGGGCAGCACAGATTTGGCTCTGGTGGATATTCAAAAATTAAAGCACGAATTGTAAGTAGCAGTAAATGAATTGCAGAGAAAAATTATTTATAAAATGCAAATAATTTTGTTTAATCAAAAAATGCAAGGCTCTGATTTTAATTTAGAGGCCACAAAAGAACACCAAAAAATTGCCTTCAAGGAAGGCTATCAAGCCGTGGCTGAACACCTATGGCAAGCTTCCAATGGCCCAATCGAAGAGTCTCTTGCATCATGTGCATAGGTAAATATGCCAAAAAATATATTAGAAATTGAATACTTGAGCAACAATCTATTTGATAATAATGTGCATGACATTGCAATGCAGCCTCTTAATCGTGACACAGATCATACGCCGCATCATGAAGCCCCTGATGTGCATCGTACTATCCATAGAGGTGCTCATTTGCTATTTAAAACTAATTATGTAATTATTAATACAATTTAACATCTTAAATTGAACTTGGTGCAACCTTTTTTTATATATTTTAGAGGATACATAATCATGTTATGCTGAACGAGTGTCGGAGGATGTTCAGATTGATCACCATGTAGATCATGTGGCACATTTAGGTAAAGAAAATCTATGTTTTGTTCTTTTAAATTAATTTTTTGATTTATAGTTCTTTTACTTAAATAAATACTTGTAATTCACTAATATAAAATGGTGTGAATTTAACTCATGAAGTAGTTGTTATTGCAGCGGACCCCCCTTTGGCGCAATGGCCTCCTGTTCCGGAACAGATGAGGAGGAGACATGCATTGGAATTAGAATCAGTAGAGGAGGGGAATGAGGAGGACATTGATCTTCCTCTTAGAAATTACATGATTAAAAAAAATAGCAAGAAACCCAAAAAGAAATGATTGTAATTAACATTTTTTGCTAATGAAAGAACGTTGTCTTAATGGATGTAATTTTGTACTAGTAATGTTGATGAATGATGTGTTAATGAATTCTTCATGAATGTTGTGTGTTAATGAATTTTATGTGTTAATGAATTATTCATGAATGTTGTGTGTTAATGAATTTTGTGTTAATGAATTATTCATGAATGTTGTGTGTTAATGAATGTTATCATGTGATTATAATGATTGAATGTTATATTTCAAAAATGGATGAATGAATGAATGAATGTTATTAAATGTTAATGGGGAATTTAGAGTGATGTCAGGGGGAGGGGAGGGGCCAAATGATCTTCCACCTTCATGTGGTTGGCCTTGTTTAGTAGAGAATATTAAACTATTCTCAAAACCAAGTGAAGCTCAAACTTTAAAGACACGCTTAGAGTTAATAGTGACAACCAATTAGCAAGTCAAAATGAAGTTCTTCATTATAGGTACCTTTTTAGTTTTTAAAGCACAATGTCATGTTTTAATATTGTGTAGTTTTTTTCTTAAGTCAAAGTATTCTTTTACTATAAGAACATAATTTATGACCATTTTAGTAACTATTCTAACATCGCTTTATGACAAATCCTATTTTGGCAAAGATGGCAATAAGTGGTGTTGTCTATTCCTTGGGAGATTGGATTGCACAGGTCTGTATCTCAAAATCATTTGCATGTGGCAGAAATGCATACTTACAACCATTTCATTCTACATTTAAAACATTGATGACACTCTAGACACAAACTAATGCTCATGCTGTTGACTTGACAGTGCTATGAAGGCAAACCAATTTTTGAATTTGATCGAACTTGGATGTTCAGATCTGGTCTCCTTGGATTTAGTCTTCATGGTTCTTTGTCTCATTATTACTATCATCCTAGTGAAGTAACACCTTTGCCTTCTTTCTTAGTCTCTTACAGTTCATACTTGTTTAATTTGAATAATTTTTGAGTTCCTTGCAAAAAGGGTATGACAAAAAAATATGGTTATACAGGCTCTATTTCCTTTACTTTAACTTGATGTTATGATTTATCATTTGACATTTTAATATTTTGATGTTGAACTTGAAGCATATGATGATACGATGGTATGATCATGATGCTATGATTATAAGTTTATGGTGTTTTTGTTGTTTATATGATATTATGTGACATTCTAATCTAGATTCATGCTTATAGCCTATATCCATTCATAATGTTTCTCCAAATCATCCCTTTGTTGCTGCATCTTCGCTATCAATTTGTTTGCCATCTTCTATTGAGATTATGGAGATAAGTAAGATCAAGGTTCATGAAATTCTAGAGCTTACTTTCTCCATGTGGACCTTGTGTGAGTACACATGCAAAATTTGAAGAAGGATTTAGATGAGCAACTCCAATACCGCTAGGATTTGATAGACAATAATGAGGTGCTCTAATGCTATTGACCTGAGGCCAAGTTGTGCTTAAAGGACAACACACTCAAATGAATTCACATTTTTTATAAACAAAAATGAATATCATCTCCCTAAAATCCCCTTTATTTCCCTTTTCATGGGTGAGCTTTGATACTACAAAAAAGAATTATATTGACCTCAAGTTCACTATTTTAGTGATTTTCATTTTATCTATTCAAGCCATATACACTTTTGGAAGCATCTTGCTTAGATTTGAGTCAAGATAGATAATTTTTGTTCACCTATTGAAGCGAATAGGGTTACTCTAATTATTTGATTTGAAGCTATAGACAACGTATATGCTTCCTGTCAATTTTGAAGAAGTGGCAACTGGTATTTTGAAGATTATGAATAATTTGGCTCACTTGAATCTTACTATTGTACAAAGTATGCTGGTGAGTTGTGTACTATTTTGAGTAACTAATCAACTAAAATATTCAATGTTTCTTTACTCTTCTAAAGACATTTATTTATTGTCTTGAAGAAATTATCTTCTTTATTATTTGGATTTGATTATTTCATCGCTGTTTAACATATTTTAATAGCTATCATCAATTAAATATTATTAGGCTTCCATGTATACTATTCAATTAAAGGATTCAATATGCATGATTTGAAATAGTTTTTTTTTTTTTATAGTGTAAAGAAACATTATGATGCAAAGGTGGTGTGTGGTATACATCTTCATCATATCAGACAGCAAATCCATTCCACTTTGCAATAACTTCTTTACCTCAATGTCCCTCCATGACTTGTCTCCCAAGTGTACCTAGTTCCTCCTAGACACCATATCTTCACCCAAAGCCCCAACCTTTGTTCTAACTTCATGAAAAACCTCCATATAGCCTATATACCATGTTTCATCAACCCATTAAGTCTGGATCACTCATCTTCTATCCAACACACACAATCAGTCCTTGAAGCTAGTAGCCCTCACCAGTCATTAATTTGACTTTTCCTCCAAATTTCCCCAAACAACTAAGGAAAATAATACATGATTCCGATACCCTTTTGGGATCTTTAAATCCTCTAAAAGTTTTAGCCTATGCTCCTTTGGACCATACCCAAGATCCAATACCCCTAGCCTATCCTCACTAGGCCTAATTCTCCACTTTTACAAAGCAACCCCTAACTCCACATGCTCCCATGACTCCAAATATTGAAATAGTCTTTCTAGAGGTTGAGAAATAATGGATTCCAAACTTACAAGGTTCTACCCTTCACCCAACTCATTTTCCACCAAACCCTTGGTTCTAGGGTCACTAATCTAGGGCCTGTTCAACAGGACCTCTAAAATCACTCCCAAATTAAAACAATAGCACAAAAACTTCATAAATGATCCCCCCAATACACATTCCATCACCAAATCTCCACTTCCATGGATAAAATCACTTTCATAATGACTGGTGTCTCAATCCAGGCTTAGTCTCCATTAGCAAACAACCAACTTTTGTGGTTCTTCCAACAAATCTGCACTCAAATGCATACAATTTAGTTAGCATAGCTTAGTTAATTTAGTTTCTTTATTCCACATTGAATTTCCCATAAGTCTTAAATTATATTTAGTCTATTAGTGTCATTGATTGCCTTAGCTCACCAAAGTGTTAGTAGAAGTGAGGTGGTGTTGGGCTGATTTGTCTTTGAGATTTCAATCTTGAGGGTGGTAAATTCCCTTCTCCACAAGCACAAAAGATAAGACACTACCTCAATGAATAAGAAACAGACAAGAACTGCAGATTTAAACCTCATCAACTCACAACAACCGGATTATGAATTAGAAAAAATTGCTTTTAAAGTTGAAATACTCTTAAAGTTGGCATTGCAACAAGCACTCACCCAAAAATGACAAGTCATGACTTCAATACTCAAATAACTCACCCTTCCAAAGCTATTGTTGAAGGATAGTTCAATATGGTTGACCTATTTAAATGCTTACAATAACTATCATGGATTGATGCACAAGTTATCACCAATGAACCAAAGTTTGATTAACCTATAAAACTGATTTGGCAGCTTGTTATAGACATTGCAATGCTAATTGTAATGTATATAAAATAACTTGATTGAATGAGTTGATTTCATTTGGAATGATATTGATGTCTCTTTAATATGCTACAAAAGGATGTGAATATGAAAGACTGCAACTCTTCACTAATCCTTAGTAAATCAAACCACTTAGCAATTAATTATTTAACTCTTGGCAATCATGATTCACACCTTTTATGTTAATTGGTGCTTAATGCATTGTTTCATCATCTTATCTTTTGCACGCGATTAACTCAATAAATTCTCCTTTGATCGACGATTATGGAGATTTTATGCTTTATGCTTATGTCAATCTTGATTAAGTATATGTATCGCTTGATGTTAACTCATAACCTCATTAATATAACAAGTCACTCTTATGGAAATATCGATATATGGATTGCAATCTGCTATTGGCAATCTTTGTGATATATTGTTGTTATTAATATCAAGATCGTCTGCTTGTTATCTCATAACTATTTTTTATTCATGGTTTAGTTGTTTTGATTCAAGTCTTGAACCCATGAACATAAGAGTAGCACTTATATTTAAGACATAGTTGATCACTTGGTTTTCTAATGTATCATTCATGTATCAAAGTGGTGTTGTCAATGGTACCATGCTTACTCTTTCACTCTTATCAACAATGGCATACAATCTTTTCTCTTGATATCAAATGATTTGTCTTGCTATTTATTGTGAAGTCTTATAAATAAGATGAATTTCATAGATATGATATTAGTTCAACTTTGATTTCCTTGATGCTATTCTTATTCATATTTTCTGCCAATTACTTACATGGTTCATAAAAAATCCTTCAATATTGACTAACTATTTGTAACTATTTAATGCTATGTACAATTGATACTTCTACTTCCTAACTAACTTGAAAGTGTCCCAGGTCTGCCTCACCTGGTCCAAAACATGTGTTTTATGCTTGTTTGGTTTCATGGATATGATGGAGACATCACAGTTTAGAAAACTAAACTAAGACTTGAATGCAAACTTTTTGATGCTAATAGGTAAGTCCCAAAATATTAATCAGATTTTGTTTCGCTAGATTATATTACAGCTACAACAAAATAGATGCAATCAGGAATACTTTAGATTTTCAGACCAGTACTAGTCATTCATTAAAACCATCTAATAATCCAGATAAATAAAAAACTAATGTTTGAACTTAAGTTTGTAAATATATGGTTCAAACAAACCTTATCAAATATCAATATCAACAAATTTTAAATGGCTTTGAGAAGCAAGAAACCATGCTAACATTCATGCTACATTTGACATTGCAATGCTAATTATAGACAACCAATATATTCAAGTAAAAGTAGGAATATATTGAAAATGGTGTACCACATTTTTTTTTAAACAAAAGTTTGGATTGGTCACAATTTTGACCTTTACACAGTACTATTTTTGACCAGAATGCTATACATTTGATGGTCTGTTCAACGAACGAGGGTGGATAATTTGAGGGCATAAAGATCAACATTGACCTTCACACCAATTGACTTCAACGAGGTGATGGTGTTATTATTCCAGTTCCAAGGGATTGTTTTAGTGGATAATTCGACGATTTATCTAGTCAAAATTTTGACTATTATTCACCATGTAGAAAATTTGATGAAAAAAGATTGACGACAGTTTTAGTCATCTATTCGACCAATTATTGTAGAAAATTTGACCAATGCTAGTCAAAATTTAGGGTAAAATTTACTAGTGTTTAAATCCTTTTCATCAATCATCAACTCCTCCAAAGGATGATTCTCTCATTCTATTTTTCACATGTCATTCTCTCCCCCATTGACATCAATGTCAAAGGTGGTATTGTGTCTCCAAGAGTTCTCAGTAAATTAGTTTAAATACATATACTCCCCTATAGAGGAACCATCAAGAATTCAGTCCAGATAATGAAATAGTGCTCTAATATTTTTGGACTAATGCAATTTATGCATTGATTACTCAAGAGTAGGATAGGGCATGATGCCTAACATACTTCTCAAATACTCAAATGTATCCTTAGGCAGAGGTTTTGTGAAAATCTCTACTATTTTCTCCTTTGTATTCACATACTCTAACTTTACTTCTTTCTCTGTTACTTTATCTCTCAAGAAGTGATACTTTATTGCTATGTGCTTTATTTTTGAATGCATAACAGGGTTCTTTGACATATTTACCATGCTAGTATTGTCACAATAGATAGTAACTGAGTCCTTAAGACATATTACAGTGTCCGTCAACATATACTTCATCCATATAATTTGTGTGTAATTGATTATTGTTGCCACATATTTTGATTTTGTTGTAGACTGAGCAATACAATCTCGCTTCTTGTTGAGCCAAGAAACCAATCTTCTTTCAAGAAATAAAGCTCCTCCACTAGTACTCTTTCTGTCATCTACATTTCCTTCCCAATCAGCATCAATAAAGTCATGAAGTGTAAAGTCCTTTGATCTTTCATACCATAGACCAAAATTGACTGTACCCTTTAGATATCTAAATATAATTTTTACTGCCATAAGATGAGATTCTTTAGGATCTACTTGGAATCTTACAACAATTCCAAAAACATTGGCAATATTAGGTCTAGTATGCGTTAAGTATTGAAGACCTCCAATCATTGATCTATACCTTGTCTGAGGTATATTCCTTGCTTCATCTTTGATAGAAAATGTAGTCCCAGTTACCATATGGGTTCCAACTAGTTTACTATCATCCATGCCAAAATTTTTCAACAGTTATTTAAGATATTTTGCCTGAGATATGAATATCCCTTCTTTTCTCTAATTGATTTGCAATCCAAGGAAGAATTTCATCTCCCCAATCATAAACATTTCAAATTCACTTTTCATCTCATCTGCAAACTTTTTACTCATTTCATCATTTCCTCCAAAGATAATATCATCAACAAAAACCTCAATAATTAAGATACCTTCTTTAGTGATTCTTAGGTACAAATTGGTGTCAGAATTTGAAGCAGTGCAACCTGAAAATCCTAGAATAGATAGTCAAAATCTACACTAGCAACAATAATGCAACATATACACATCAAGATAATGCTCAAATAGAATTTCATTCAAAATGCCTGACTGTAAGGCCTTCCAGGTTAGGGCCAAATACAAACAATTACAATAGTAATTTTGCAATCCTCTAGCTAGTCCATCTCTATAGCACAATAGCAATTGGTGGAAACATTGAGGAAGATCTAAACTTGATCTCACAAGCCACCAAACAATCTCCTTATCTCCAATCATGCAAACCACTAGCTCTGCTATTACAAATATCAGACAAACAATCTGATCTTCAATATCTCGTAGGATCCAATTCTTGTCTTATCGACCTGCCTCCACTGAATGACTCCCTAAACAACTACCCAAACCTTCCTTAAATACATTTCTTTAGCCACAAGTCATCTGGAAGAAATAATTAACTCCTAAGCCAAGTCAGCTTCTAAAATAAACAAATATTAATTGCAACATCAGTCGGCTCTCAGATAGCCTTACAAAGAATTAATTCTCCATGTCAGCCTCTAGATCCACATAGGAGAATGCAACACAAGATAACAATATTAAATAAATCAAGTCAACCAACCAAATCTCCAAGAACTCCATTCAGTAAGCCAGAACTATCAAGCACCAATAAAACAACCGAGCAATCTAGGCAGCACCGAGCAAGCATGTCGACCGAGCACCATAAGCATCACCGAGCACAGGTTCTTTCGAGTTCCAAAAGTTTATTGAGTTCCTTCAGTGACCGAGCCCCTTAAATGACCTAGATCCTCAGTCACAGATGAAACTAACATAGAAATAGTTCAATACACCACCATGCAGGATTTCCAACTACCCTAGGATGCTCCTGCATCAAACACCCCAGGTGCGAACAAATGTTCTTAAAGGCTTGAAGAAAATCTTTTGAGATTCAACACATAAACCCCGAACTGGTTCTCCACATACATGTCCTTCAAGTCTTCAACTTGTATACTCTTACACTTCTACTTTCTCTATCCTTTTAATTCTTTCCTGGAAAGTCCACATGTCTATTTTCCATACTGATCTCCAATCCTTTTAGAATGCTTCAACTCATCTCAGCTCCCAAAGCTCAGGTTTCTCCTACCGAGTGTTCTATCCAACAAAGGCATTAGGGAAAACTTCTTGTCATTCTTCTCAATAGTAAACACATTCTTGACATAGTCATGCACAACCCTGTAATCATACTACCAAGGTCTACCGAGCAATATGTGACAACTACTCATATCCACAATATCACACAACACTTGATCCTTATACTAGCCAATCTGAAAATCAACAAGACATTGCTCCCTCACTTCCAGAGGATGAACATCTTGCAACCAGCCAATCCTATAAGGATAAGGATGTCTTAGTCTCTTTAAACCAAGTTTTTGAACCATCTCCTCATCTACAAGGTTATTCGTACTACCACTATCCACAATCACATTACAAAGTTTACCTCCTGACTTGTATTGAGTTCTAAACAAATTTATCCTTTGAAAAGGTTCTACCTTAGTACCAAGCAATGTTCTTTGAAATGGAAAGTTCTCTGAATCTACCTCATGCTCATTTAGTATGTTCTCATTCACCACAACATTCCTATTATTACCAAGATTCTTATGCAAACATTCAAAAGATCTATGTCCTTCTTCACCACAATTATAACAAGTACCCTTAAAGATAACCCTACTTGTCCTCTTTCTTGGATCAATAGGTTTCAGCTCATCTTTAGTAGTTGGTTTATCCTTGATCGAGTGATCAAGCTTCTCCTTCCCTCAAAAATTACCATGTTGTCTTCTTTTCAACTTATCTTCTACCTTTAGAGCATACTGATAAGAATCCATAACTGAATCAATCTTCAACATACCAAGCTCATCCAGAATATTGAATCTCAAACCATTCACATATCAAGCTACCTTTTCTTTACCAAGTTCTCTATGTTTAGACCAAATAGTCAACTTATAGAACTCCTTGATATAGTCTTCAACAGTCAAATCTTTCTGCTTCAAATTTTGCAATTTCTTAAACAAGTCATGTTCATAGTCGGTGGGTATGAACTTAGCTTTCAACTTAGTCACCATCAACCTCCACCGATTGATTTTCATCTCACCTTCATCTTCTCTATCCCTTTTCAATTCCTTCCACCAAAGAGAAACATGCCCTTTCAACTTAGTTTGTGCCAATCTTACTCTAAGAGGATCTTCAATTTCTACAAGCTCAAAGAAGTCTTCTAACTCACTAATCAATCAATCAAGTCCTTAGGTCTCAAAGTACTAGAGAAATTAGAAATGTCCATTTGGTAACTAGTACTTACCCGAGCTCTAGATCTATACAACTGACCAGTTCTATCTTCACCAAATCTATCCCTCTGATCATCTCCACTAGATCTAGTAGCTTCAAAGTCTTCAACAACTTCTTCATAGCCATCTTCAGTACCAAGATTCCCTGGCATACCAGCAATAGCCCTCATGATCTCAACAATCATGTCATTCTTTATTAGTTCCATCTTAGATATGAAATCTACTTTAAAATTCTCTGTAATCTTTGATTCTACAACATCACAGAGGTCTACAATCACCCTAGGGTCCAATCTTCTTGGGGGCATCTTCAAGATTTTTGAAAACCCAAGGAAAAAAATCACCAACCCAAGGTCCTAGTGTAAACTGTCTCAACTTGGCCATCAGTTTACACACTCAAGAACTTCAAGTTTTGATACCATCTGACGTAGTGTAACTTGGAAATCCCAGAATGGATAGTCAAAATATACACTAGCAACAACAATAAAATAGAAACACAACAAGATAATTATCAAATATAATTTCATTCAACATGCCAGACTGTAAGGCCTTCCGAGTTAGGGCCAAATACAAATAATTACAATAGTAATTCTACAATCCTCTAGCTAGTCTAGATCTGTAGCACATCAACAACTGGTGGAAACACTAAGGCAGAGCTAACATTGAGCTCGCAAGCCACCAAGAAATATCCTTGTCTCCAAGCATGCAAACCACTAGCTCTACTATTACAAATATCAAACAAACAATCTAATCTTTAAGATCTCTCAAGATCCAATTCTTGTCTTATCGACCTACCTCCACTGATTGAATCCCTAAAAAACTACCTAAACCTTCCTTAAATACATTTCTTCAACCACAAGTCGATTGGAAGAAATAATTAAATCCTAAGCCAAGTCGGCTTCTAAAACAAACAAATATTAAATGCAACATCAGTCGGCTATCAAATAGCCTTACGAACAATTAATTCTCCATGTTAACCTCTAGATCCACATAGGAGAATGCAACATAATCTACCAACATTAAATACATCAATTCGGCCAATAAAATCTCCAAGAATTCCAGTCGGTAAGCCAGAACTATTGAGAACTAGTAAAACAACTTAGCAAGCTATGCATCACCTCAAAAGAATGTCAACTGAGCACCATAAGCATCACTGAGCACAGGTTTTTCTGAGCACCAAAATTTTACTTGAGTTCCATCAGTGATCAAGCCCCTTCAATGACCGAGATCCTTGGTCAAAGATGCAACTGAGTAACATAGAAACACATCAATACACCACCATTTAGGATTTCTAACTACCCTAGGATGCTCCTGCATCAACATTACCCTTCTTGAATCCCAACTGAATTAGATACTTATCCAATCTTGCATACCAAGCCCTTGGTGCTTGTTTCAATCCATACAAAGCCTTCTTCAATCTGAAAACTAGATCTTCATTCCTTGATAAATAAAATCCATCAGGTTGCTCAATGTATACTTCTTCTTCCAAGTCTCCATTAAGAAAAGATGATTTCACATCCATCTGATATACTTTAAAATTCTTATGGGCAACATAAGCTAGGACTAATTTGACTACCTCAATTCTAGCAATAGGTGCGAAGGTTTCTTCAAAATAAATTCCTTCTTGTTGTGAGTATCCTTTACATACCAATCTTTCTTTGTTTCTAACAACAATGCCTTCTTCATTCATCTTGTTTCTATATACCCACTTGGTGCCAATCACATTTTTGTCTTTAGGCCTTGGAACCAATTCCCAAGTGTTGTTTTTCTAAATCTACTCCAGTTCTTTCTTCATGCCAATGATCGACGATTCATCTCTGCATGCTTCCTCTATGGACTGTGGTTCTACTTGAGAAATCAAGTAGATGTCATTTGTAGATTGTGACATCTCTTCTCTATTTTTCAATCTTGTTCTAGTTCCTTTATTACTGTCACCAATGATATGATCCTTAGGATGGTTTATTAGAACATATTTGGGTTTGGTTTGTTCTCTTAATTGTCAATTTCTAAAACATCTTGTGATGCTCCATTCTCTCTTTCTATTGTGTGCATATTGTTCTAATTTGTACTTATGTTTTCAAAAGAAATCTCATAGGCGTTAGGACCACAAAATGTTTCTCTAACTTGAAAATTTTCATCTACTCTCACATTAGCAATTTCAATCAACTTCCTAGTTCTCATATTTTAACATCTATAAGATTTACTTCTCGTAGAGTATCCAAGGAATAATCCTTCATCACTTCTAGCATCAAATTTTCCTATACATTGATCTCTCTTGATGTAACATTTACTTCCAAAAATTCTAAAATAACTAATAGTAGGTGTCTTACCATATCACAGCTCAAATGGTGTCTTGTATGTACCTTCTCTGATTTTAAATCTATTTAATATATATACAGTTGTATTGACTGCTTCTCTCCAATATATATGTGGAACCTTTCCTTCTATCAACATTGTTCTTGTAGTATCAAGAACTATTCTATTTCTTCTTTCAACAACACCATTTTATCATGGTGTCCTAGGTGTAGAAGTCCATCTCGCAATGCCATGTTCTTCACAAAAGGAATTGAATTCATGTGAAGTGAATTCTCCACCTCTATCTGATCTTAAAAACTTTTTATCTTTAAACCTGTCTCATTCTCAAATTTTTCCTTATAGAACTTGAAAGTTTCAAATGCTTTAGATTTTTCTCTAAGAAATCCTACCCACGTCATTTTAGAGTAGTCATCAGTGAATATAATAAAGTATCTATCTCCGAAGTATGACCTAGTTTGAGTAGGTCCACAAACATATGTATGAATCAGTTCCAGCGTCCCATTTTTTGAGTACCCTTTTCTAGTAAAACTTCTTCTTGTCTTCTTTCCCAAGACACACTCTCTACATGTAGCATTGGTTGGTTTACAATCTTAGGTAGATCTCTGATAGCATTATTGTTAGATGCATTTACCATGTTGTTGAGGTTGATATGACAAAACCTTCTATGCCATAACCAATTGTTATCAATCTTTGCAACAAAATAACTGACCTTAGTACAGTTTAACTAAAATATATTACATCTAGTCTTAGAACCAAATGCGATCAATTCTCCATTATCTCCTTTAATAAAGTAATGACCATCTTTGAATTCTAGGTGATAGACCTTATCCAAAATTTTTCCAACACTTAACAAGTTATGTTTTAAGCCATCCACAAATAGTACATCATCAGTATTGGTTTTTCCATCCAAAGTAATTGATCCTTTACCAACAATCATTCTAGGAGTATTGTCATCAAATCTTACAACACCGCCATCAAAACTATTTAGATGAATGAATCGATCTTTGTCACCAGTCATATGATGCGAACATCCACTATCAATTATCCAATTAGTTATCCTATCAACATGAGAAACTAAGGATTTTTATTGATAGATATGATCCTCTTCTTTGATAGCAAAAAAACCCAATGCATCATTGAATTCATCATCTAAATATTTAGATCCATCACTAGCATAGTATCATTCCTTATCATTATTGTATTTACCATATTTATGCCTATCCTGAGGTACTCTAGTTGGACAACTACATGCAAAATGAATAATCTTATTGCAATTAAAACATTTCAAAGGTAATTTTCCTTCAAGCTTACCTTTGCCTTTCATTTCTCTCCTGGTGATCAAGTCCATGATCTTTTCATCCACTTGATTGTCTAGCCTTTGAATCTCTTCCCATTCTTCAACATATTCTCCAAGATTTTCACTGTGCTTTCTTACTCTGCTAGATCCAGCTCTAGTAGATCCAGTTTTATGAGTAGTTTCTTTAAATGTTTTCTCCACCTTAGGTAGTGTGTCCTTTAGCTCTACGGTCTCAAATGTAGTTAGCTTGGCTACTAAAATTTATTAGGTGAAATAGTTGTATTGAGGTATGGTCTCTTCCAATTTCAAAACTTTGGGTTTGTAGGCAGGATTCAAAGACCTCAAAATCTTTTCTATGAATTCATCTTCTGTATAAGTACCTCCATTGTTTTTGATTCCAATCACACATTCAGACACTCTCTGAAAATACATCCTTATTGTTTATCATCTTTCATTATTTTTTATATTTTCTCCATCTTTGTTCTCCAATTCTACAACTTGGCCCTTTGTAATATCTTTGACCTCTATGAACTCTCCATCAGATAACGCATTAACCAAGGCTTACTTTGCAACAACATTGCATAAGAATTTTTTTCTTTCTTCTATAGTAGAAAGTGTCTCAAGGTCTTCTTCATTTATAACAGGAACATCTGTCCATGTAATGAGCCAATATTCCAATCCCAAACACATTAGATGATTCTTCATCTTCTCTTTCCATGTGTCAAAATTTTTTGCATTAAAATTAGAACTCTCTTTTCTAAATAAGGCCATTCTGATCTTTACCTCAAGATGTTAGGCTTCTTGACTGGGGACCAAAAGCTCTGATACCAATTGTTATAATAATAGTGTCCCAATCAACTTAGAGGGGGGGGGGTGAATCAATTGATGCCAATACAATGTACTTAAAATCTCACTTCAATCTTATTTCATAAAACAAAACACTGAATTGAAAAGTGAATGTAGTGACAACACACATGCATATGAACATCAATATTTGTTCCCGAGGAAAACCTTGTTAAGGGAAAAACCCTACTGGGAATGGTACCAAAAAATATCCGTGCTATAGGTATAATAAACCTGTTAAGAGTTCTAACCCTATTAGGAGCCAAGTATTACAATAGGGAGGTCCTGGTTAAAGGAAAAACCCTGTTAGGAGTCTTTACAATGTGATTCCAATTAAGGAATTGACCCTGTTAGGAGTCCAACCCTGTTAAAGGAAATAAAACAATGTTAGGGGTGTACAATACATCAACCTGATCAAGATATTTGAGAGTCAAATCCACCATTAGGTTTTCTAAACCTTACAACTTCAAGTCTAAGTTAATTATGTTCTGAAACTGCTTCCAACCTTTAAACACTGTTAAGAAAGCTCCACCTTGTGCTAAAGTTCACAACTACTATTGTACAAATAGTATCTAATGCAACATTAATCTCACATTTACCTATGCATATCACATATGCCATAACACATTTATTTCCTAAGGAATTCAATCCTTAAATACAAGTTACAATAATTATATCCAAGTCAGCCTTAATAGGACAAATCCTATTTACAATATACCAATGGACCCATGCAAAGATGCACACATCTCTTAAAATTTTACATCATGGTAGTTACATCAATTAATCATTTAGATCCATTGATTAAGCTCACATATCATATTATCTAAAGCATGTTCCAAGTTGGCCTTCAATTAGGTCTTTTCCAATGCACACGCCATAACTAACATCACCTATATGATCATGATGCCATATGATCACAATAAGCTCTCAAGATAGTGTCCAACACAAACCTATGTTCACATGTCATAACTCAAGAAATCATGAGTGCTATCTACAAAGTTCTGCCATCAACTCTATGAGAACATAGTTTCTATCTTCTGGAAATCAGTCATCAACAATTCAGTTATAACTCTATTAGATCAACTCATAAGTATGTGCGATCATAGATGATGACCCAAATCATCATAAGAGGTCTCCATTTAAGTTCCCACATGTTGATTCTTTGTAAGGTGTCTATACAATTCTCTATAACCTCTTTTGTAGACTCCTGAACAATCCAGTCAATAGCATATGTTGCCATCAATGATAAACTCTATCATGAATGCAACACATAACTAATGCATCCCGCCTCTATCATTATTGTTATACTCCCCCATAGGAATAATATCAACATTCATGCTAAGAAAGATAAGAATTGAAGAAATCCTTAAAGAGAAGGAAAGAATTGGCAATCCAACTAAATAATACTCAATATCAAGAAGAAGACACTAAAGGTCTATTTAAGAATGGAAATTCTAGTGAAAGTGATGCAAAAATAGCAGATCTATTGGAGATAAACAACACACTAAATGAAGAAGTCAGAAGTTTGAAGAGATAATAGGAAATACAATCAGTAAGACTATGTGAAGTGATTAAACAAAAAAGAAAGCTGAGGAAGATAAGACAATGGTAGAAGAGGATAAAAGACAAATGGCTACTAGAATTGATGAAAGGACATGTGATGTGAAAAAGCTTAAAAATAATCAACTAGACATGGTAAATCAATTGTTACTTGAAAATAAAGAAACAAGAAAGACATGGAAATTACAAATCTGAGATCAGATAACAATCAACTGAAAAATAAGTTAAGATCTAAAAAGGAACTCAATGAGAGGATGAAAAAACCTAATGAAGTTGTGAGATATTTTGAGGAACTGATGAGATCACCAAGAAGATCCAATGACACCTCTGGACTAGGCCATAACGAGCACCTATCATCCACTGAAGAAGGAGAATCATCAAAAAGTGGAGAACAAAAGAATGCAAAGCCAAAGAACAACAAACTTACATCTCATCATTGTAGGAAACTAGGACACACAACAAACATTTGTAAAAGAAAGAATGGTAAGTCCAATCCTAAGCCTAAATTCAATGGATGTTGTTTTAACTATAAAAAACATGGACATTAGGCACATGAATGCAGGTCTTAGACTAGAAATACACCTACTGCACCTAGATTTTAAGGACATTGTTACAATTTTTAGAAGTATGGTCATAGAGCACAAGAATGAAGATCCAATGCAAAACCTAAGTGGACATCCAAGAAGTAAGACAATGTGTACACACTAAATAGTGCACTTCTCTAGGTCATTACTTCCAAGGGAATCCATGAATGGGAAACCTTGAGAAAGTGACCTAGAGCTCCCTAGGCATGGAGTCACAAGGATGTTGATGGTGCTCTCAGCTAGAGCTATTGAAGCATGAAACCTAGCTAGTAAACCACACAATGAGAGATTCAATGAGACAAGGGCAATAATGCAAATATCTTCAAGAATCAAATGAGAATGCAATGCAATGAAACTATGCTAAGAATGAAGATGCATGCTAAGCTATGAAATGAAAGTATTACAAATCCTTGCTAATTAAGCTATGTGAGCTAATCTAGAGCATAAAGGAAACTAAGCTAGATGCCATGAAAGCTATGATGCAAGAAATGAAACTAGAATGCAAGGATGATCTCCAAAAGCTCCAAAGTCTCCAAGAAATCATGCAGCATAAGATTAGCATAAAAAGTTGGGGGTCTTAGAATGAGAAGAGAGCTCTCCTTTTAAAGGAATTGAAAAGGAATGGACCATGGAGATTAAGAGGCAAAAGATTTAATCAAGGGTGGAGCTTGAAAGAGGAGCAATCCATGTGCAAAAATATCCTCCAATGAGAAATAAGTGTTGAATTTTGTGTCCATACGAGACAAAAAGTACTTTTCTTCTTTTTATAAAATAAGAATAATGCTTTATTTGTGCAACTTAGGATAAGAGGAAAAGTGGGGGCTTTTCATTTATTAAAAGGGGAGGAAATTCCTTTTAAATAAATAAAGACTTTAGGATAAAATGGTTAGCCCAAGGAAAATAATTGAAAATGATAAAATAGGATTTGATCAAGGAAATTAATATGATTGATTTTTGAAAATACTGATTTAGGGATTTGATAAATTGCTGAATGGGGCCCCAAAGTCTAGGCGACCATTTTAGGGTGCATACATTTGCCCCTCTTTGACTAATGTGAGACTGATTTGGGATCACATGCAGTCAAAGAATGGAATTGAAAGGTGAGATCGATTTGGGATCACAAAACAACCCAGATGTGTGTTCGACGGATGGGAACATATTAGGACAAGCATAAGAAAAAGCTAACAAAGATAAGCTAAAAGACAAGACCAACACTTGTATAGCTAGGTGATAATCAAGTCTCAAATAAGAGATAAGAATCTCAAGAAAAGCTGATTGATAAGCTAAATCAAAGATTAAAGCTGATAGGTATTGCCCCCTTGGTATCAAAATCAAAATCAGGTAGAGGAGAACAGTAAATTGATAATCTTGATCAAGTCACTAGAAATCATAATCGAAGGTGAAAAGATGATAGGATAACCATGAAGTAATGAGGATATGCCCCAGTTTGACTAGGTTTGACTGAGAAAGATATAGGATAAAAATGAAATCAAACCTTAGAGAGATGAAGCAGATGAAGGTGAATGAAAGACTAGGAGTTTGAAAGAGAAGGGGATGAAGAAATGAAAATGCCCCAACAAAGATCAAAGGATCGGGCCTCAAATGGTTAGCCAACTGCACAGAAGAGGGTGAAAGTTTTGAAATGTAATTTTGACTATCAAGATGAACTCAAATTTCGATTGCGATCCTGAAAATAGATCCAAGATGTCAAAATTAGCTAGGGGTGCAATTTTCATGCAATTCTGAGATGTTTTGAAAATTAGGTCAAAAAGTCAAAATGCTATAAAAAGGGGGTAAAAAGATCATTTTCAAAATCATTTGTCTTTTAGTGATTTGAGAATCTTGAGAGCTTAGAGAGAGAAAATGGCCCAGCAAGCAGTGATCCCGGTCCACAGGCATAGATTTGAGTGCGCCTGGTTGCATAACCGACCCTCGCAGTATGGTGCCCTGGTATGTTTTCAGAAAAACTCACTTTGTACGTCATTTATGAGCATTAATGCCAATTTAAAACATGTTTTTAAAGTTTTTTAAATTTTCTTTGTATGAAAAATCGTACGATACTTGCCAAGTATCACACCCTTTGAGGATATCTATGTGCGATACTTCGTGGGTCAAAATAATATCGCACCAATATTGAATCTAGTATCACATGATACTGGATGAAATATCGTGTGATGCTATGCGAAGTATCACATGAAAAGATACGATCACACTGCTATTGAGGAAAGTATCACACGATACTTAGTCAAAAAATAGTATTGCACAGTATAGAAAAATTGACATGTTTTAATGTTTTTGAGCAAAATGACATGGGTCCTGACAATGTTTTCTTTTAAGGTGTTTTGTACTGATTTTATACATACATCATGATATGTTCTGACATTTGGTTTGGGTTAAATGTCTTGCAGGAGAACTTTCCTACGCTGCTTGTTAGAGCACCTCGAGTGACTAGACTACGATGCATTTGGGATCTCGATGATCCGGGGTGAGTAGACCTAAGGGAGATGGGATTCAGCTATTTTTTGAAGATGCCCCACATTTGGGTGGATCACGGTTTACTTACAAAATTGGCTGAGAGGTGGCACAATGAGCATAACACCTTTTGCTTGCCCATTGGAGAGGCTACTACTAGCCTAGAGGATTTCTATCGGATACTACAAGTTTCGAGCCATGAAGATTCTGTAAGTATAATCATGTTTATAGATAGTTAGAGATGTAAAGTTTCCATATGATAGAAACTGACATGATTGTTTGTTGGCATAGGTGTACTATGATCAGGATTCGATAGAGGGGCAGTAGATTATGCAAGACATGTTTCAAGATGTCACTTTTGTGGATAGACACCTCAGCTGGAATTGGCTGATGGATGAGTTTGGTAGGGATTTTTCAGTGCCATGCATCATATGTTCTATTGTAGCACAAGCCCTTATTACTGATAGGAGTTAGAAGGGTTTCCCATTGGGCTAGGGTCGGTTATTAGTAGATTTGATTGCATACCCATGATAGATGGCATGGGGGCTAGCCATCCTGATAGATATGTACCATGAGCTCCACAAGATTGTATATCGGGAGAGCAGGACCTGGGCATGTGGTGCTATCCTAGCATAGGTTTGGGTGTAGGAGCACATCGCTGTTGTGCATCCATGTGTATAGCTGAGGTAGTGGAGATGCCCCTACATCTATAGGTACATAGGGTTCATATCTTAGCTACACAGTGGGGATGTGACTTATTAAAGGAGATTACTGGATGAGCTCACCTCATTCTAGTGGAGACCATACAGGGCTATTGAGCAGTGGGGTGATCGAGAGGAGGAGCTCGATTACATGTTATGTAACCGACCACTGGCAGGTCAGCACTCAGATATTTTTGAGATATTTGTGATCACCAAGCTCTAGAGACAGTTCGGGCGACAGCGGAGAGTACCCACCGAGACCACCACTTATGCTCGGGTCAAAGACAAGGAGGGATAGGGTTGGCTACCGATGCTGGACTACCAGTAGGTAGTACATGATACAACTACCATATGCAAAGATCCATGGGACTACCTCCTAGACATGGTAGATGCAGGGGCTAATGCAGCTTACAGGGCAGAGCGGTGGAGGCATCCATTCCCTAGGTTTACTGTACCTGATGCACAGTCAGCAGCATAGGGAGATGACAAAGATGATAGGGATGGAGGGGATGGAGGAGGGAGAGGGAGAGCTAGGGATACTAGACAAAGCTCTTGATTAGGTGGCCAAAAATAGCCATGGGGATAGGGTTCTACTGATGAGGGGGATGACGGGGCGAGACCACTTCACCGCTAGGTGGATGCTGGGTAGGATCAGCCTGTAGGGGGAGAGGATCTGAGAGTGAGGATCTAGGTCCTAGAGAGAGAGATGCAACAACTAAAGATCACCATAGCCATCAGAGACCAGTAGATGACTGATCTCAGAGCTGAGATAGAGCGGTAGGAGAGGGTTGCACAGGCTGATGCAGTAAAGATCAGGCGAGAGGTAGCACAAGCTGCTTATTATCATGGGATCTATATACATCCTATACCTGAGGGATAGAGATCACCACCCTACTCTATGATAGCTAGAAGATTTGACATGGTGCTAGATAGAGTGGCAACACCACCTCCACCACCACTAGCTCCACATGATGGTGCTAGTGAGTCCTAGGTCTAGGTTTAGGATAGATGTATAGAGACATATCTTAGGACTTTATCCAGATTTTTGTATCCCACATTGTATCATGAAATTTTAATATATATGAGATTAATAGATTGGTGATATATCTTGTGTACTTGTCCCACTTGTGATGGATGTTTCAGTTGTTATATTATCTTGTCATATTTCTCAAAATCTATGATATATATGCTCTATAATCTCTCTCTTAGATGTATGTTTAGCTCTCATGTTTATGATATAGACTCATGTTTCTGAAAATGATCTCTTTAGGATAGATATGATGATAAGATTAACCCCTTGTGATGACAGGAAAAAGGACGTGATGTGAAAGACAAGGAGTGAAAGACATGATCGAGAAAAGGAAAGGTGAGCATAGTTGACTGATAGGTCCATGAAAGATGAAAGGAGAGCTCTCTCCATATGCAAGATGCAAAACTAAACTAACATGAACCTAAAAAATGCAAGCTACTATGAAAAGTGGTTTACTTGCAAGGTTACAAAGCTTTTAGACTCTAATATTCATCATCGAGCATTATTGGTAGCGTTGCAAGATCATATAATGCACACTAGTATGACTATGTGAATCTAAATATGATCTATATCAGATAGATATGTGGGAATCCCACCTAAGCACCAAAGACATATAGGTCAAGATGACTAGTGTAGTGAGATTACCTAAGTTTAATATAGCAAGATTATACTCGCATCGAGACACAAGGAAAGTCAAGATGGCTAGAAGTATGCACTTGTGAAAATAGTCAAGGATAAAACCTTGTAAGTCCCAATGTCAAGTGGAACAAGCATAAATGCTAATGATAGTTAGGACCAACAAAATATACCCACAAGTAGAAAAAGAAATAAAACATGTCCTCATGCCCCCAGTCTTCTAGCTCGGCATCATTGAAAACTATTAGGGAGAGAACACTCACCAAAAAAATCATCATAGGTAGCACACAAAGAAATAAAGTCAAATAGGTCTCAGCGAGATGAGTGTTTAAGTACGTGTGTGTAGGTCATAGAGTCAAACTTTGAGTATCACATCTGCGAATGAGAAATACCATATCATGCTAGACTATGGGTAAGATATCTGATAAGTGTTGAGAAACACTTGATGCTAGGGTAGTGTTGAGAAACATAGTTGGGTTGGTGTTGAAAAACACCATTTGCATGATGTCCTAAAGACCAACACATCCTAGAGACCAAAGCTAACACAATTATGCCCCCTAGACAAAGACAAAGACCAATTCCAAACCAAGGCAACAAGGTCAAGGCATGATGGAGAAAGGCGAAGTGTCGAGGACGTATGCTAAAAGACAAGGGTGCAAATGCCTCAAGTAGCGCCTGTTTCCAGGTTTTCACCACTTGGAGATTTTTCAATTTTTTTGTATTTTTGCTACCAAGGTGCCTGTTTCTAGGTTTTCACCAAGGCACTTTTTCTATTTTTTTGAATTTGTTTGCATTTTTTGATTTTTTTGTATTTTTTTAGGACTTTATATGCTTTTTAGGATTTTTTGAGCATCATATATGATTTTTTTTGGAATTTTTTTAGGATCAATAAGTATGTACAAAGGATGCCCCCAAACAGAATAGGCATCATGGATAGAACTTCTTGAGGTGCAAGACATTGATAGGATCAAGGAGCTATTCCCCCTCTGGATTAGATAGTAAATAAGCACCTGTACCAAAAGCTGTAGTAATGATGTATGGTCCAAGCCAATTAGGTTTGAATTTTCCCTTTTGTTCTCTATGTTGTTGGTTCTTAGGGTTTTCTCATAGGACAAGATCCCCCACTTGAAATTCTCTAGGGTGAACCTTCTTGTTGAATGCTTTGGACATACACTTTTGGTAAACTCTCATGTGATCAAAAGATGCTTTACACTTTTCATCTAGAAGTTCTAGTTCTTGAAGCCTCATGGCATGGTAGTCTTCATCTGTCACTAAACCTTTAAGGGAAACTCTAAGAGAAGGAATCTCCACCTCTAAAGGTAACACTGCTTCAGCACCATAAGTGAGGGAAAAAGGAGTAGCCCCTATTGGAGTATGAATACTCATTCTATAGGCCCACAAGGTCAAATTTATCTGTAGATGCTAGTCTCTACCATTCTTGTGAATTGCTTTATGGAGGATTTTGAGAATGGTCTTATTCGAAGCCTCTACTTTTCCATTTCCTTGCGTGAAGTAAATGGAGGACCAATGCCATTTTATCTTGAATTTCTTGTAGAGATGTTTAAGGTCCTTGTTTTTAAACTGACCTCCATTGTCAATGATGATTTCAGTAGGCACTCCATACCGACAGATGATATGGTTCAAAATAAATGAAGAAGCTATCTTGCCTAAGGCAATAGAAAGTGGGACAACTTCTACCCATTTGGTAAAGTAATCAATAGTAGTGATAATGAATTTGTGTCCACCTAATGAGTTGAGATGAATCTACCCAACAAGGTCAAAGGCCCAGTGCTGAAATGGCCAATGAGAAATAGAAGGAATAAGCTCCCTGCCTAGAGCATGTATCAGGTTACCGTGTTTCTAACACTTTTCACAAGATTTAGCAAAATCTACTACATCCATCTGCATGGTAGGCCAATATTACCCCACCCTAAGAAACCTTTGGGCCATGGCAAGACCATTAGAATGTCCTCCAAAAATGCCCTCGTGAATGTCAACTAATGCTTGGTTGGACTCATCCTTTTCTAAACACCTAAGAAGTGTCCCATCTAAACCCCTGCTATACAGATCACTAGAGATAAGGGTGTGGTGAGAGGCATTTCAAGTTAGGTTTCTTAGTTCAAAATGATTGAAGGTTTTGGGAATAGAACCATCACAGAGGTATGAATAAATGGCACCATAGCAAGATGACTCATGGCCAATAAGGGTACAAACAACTTGGCTTTCTTGTGAGTCATAGATAGGGTAACGTAGCTCTTCCACTAGGAATTCAAATATGAACTCATGTTGTTCTAGCTGAAGAAGTGAAGCCAATGTAGCCATAGCATCAACTGCTTTATTCTCTGCTCTAGGGATTTGCTGAAATGTAACAAAGGTGAAATATCATCGTAATGAATCAACCATTTTCTTGTAGGGTACCATTTTTTCATCTTTGGTTTGGTATTCTTCATTAACTTGGTTGACTATTAATTGCGAATCCCCATAAATATGCAGCTCCATGATTCTCCATTCTATGGCCATTTTAAATCCATTTGTCAAGGCCTCATACTCAACAATGTTATTTGTGCATGGGAAAAATAGTTTGTAGGACTTAGGAATTATGTACCCATGAGGAGAAACAAACAACACTCCTTCTCCTAAACCATTTTTCATGAAAGAGCCATCAAAGAACATCTTCCATGTTCTTGTAGTCATGTACATTATGTGCTCATCCAAAAATTCAATTTGAATTGGTGCTTTATCTCGAATTGGAAAATCAGCCAATTGGTCTGTAATGGCTTGTCCTTTTATAGCCTTACGCTCAACATAATCTATGTCAAATTTTGATAGGATCATCATCCACTTAGCAAGTCTACCTATGAGAGCAGCTTTACCAAGAAAATATTTGAGAGGATCAATTTTTGCAATGAGGTGTATTGTATGCGCAAGCATGTAATGTCACAACTTTTGGGAAGAAAACACCACCGCTAGGTAAGATTTTTCAATACTAGTGTAGTTAACCTCATATGACACAAGAGTATGACTGATGTAATAGATAGCTCTTTCTTTTCCAGTATCATCAAGCTGAGCCAATAATGCCCCTAGGGAAGATTCTGTTGCTAACACATACAATATGAGTGGTTTTCCTGGGATAGGAGGCATTAAGATTGGAGGATTGGCCAAGTATTTCTTGATTTGGTCCATGCTTTGCTGACAATCTTCATTCTAGACACATTTAACTCCTTTGTGTAAAGTCTTATTAAAGGGTTGAGCTCTATCAACCAGTTGTGAAATAAACCTCCTTATAGATTGAAGGCATCCTTGAAGACTCCTCATTTGACTGATGTTTTTGGGAGGTGGCATATCCATTATTACTTGGACTTTCTCTGGGCCCACCTCTATTCCTTTAGCTAAAATAATAAATCCTATTAATTTTCCAGAGGTGACTCCAAATGCACACTTTTTGGAATTTAATCTCAATTGAAATTGTTCCATATGATCTAGAATTACTTCCAAATCACCTAGGTGTGTATCCCTTTTTTTAGATTTTTCCAAGGTGTCATCCACATAATCTTCCATATTCTTATGCATCATCATGGAAGATAGTAGTCATAGCTCTTTGATAAGTAGCTCCTGCATTTTTTAATCCAAATGGAATGACATTCCACCAATAGGTTCCCCATGTGCAAGTGAATGTGGTCTTTTCCTAGTCTTTAGGAGCTATTTTGATTTGATTATACCTAGGAAAACCATCCATCAAAGAATAGATCTCATAGCCTGCGGTCATGTCCACTATCATGTCTATGTTTGGAAGTGGAAAATCATCCTTTGGGCATGCTTTATGAAGATCTCTAAAATCTATGCAGACACGAATGGACTTGTCATGTTTTGAAACTGGTACAATATTGGATATCCATTCAACATAATCAATGGCTCTTATAAATACTACACTAAGGAGTTTTTCTAGTTCAACTTTGATGAGAAGAGCTATGCGAGGATGCATTTTCCTCAATTTTTGTTTTACTAGTTTTATACTTGGAGCTATGGAAAAGTGATACATAATGAGACTAGTGTCCAACCTAGGCATGTCTGAGTAAGTCCAAGAAAAATTGATCTTCTTGGTCTGTAGGAACTTGGTATATGCCTCTTTTTCCTATGTTGATAGAGACTGAGCTAAATGCTTAATTTGTGGAGCTTCTTGTGTATCCAAATTAACTGGCTGTGTAGGCTGAACAAGCACTGAAGATCTATCCTAAAAGTAACTTGGGAGATGATAAAGTACCTCATCCTTAGGTGCCTCAAAAAGGTTTTCACCCTCAGATACATCCTTTATTTTTACTTTTTTAGGTTCTGACACCGCCACACATTGGTTTTCACCATCAGAACTCTTATTCTTTTTTTCTTTTCTTTTCATTTTGTGACTAAGGTACTTGATATCTGGTTCTATCATGCTTGTAGTTGGTTCATTGGTGGAAGAGATTGCAGGTTCAAGGGCATTTAGGTAACATGCTATCTCATAATCATTTTGGAAAGTTAGGAGCTGAGGCTCTTGATAGTGCTGAGACCAATCAATTAGGTGAGGATTGGCAAGGGGTAGGTCAATGACTGGTTTGATATTGTGTATGTGAATGGTATTATCTCTGGTGATTGCAGAGTTAGGATTCATCAAGTATCCCTCTAAGGTACCAAAATCAAGACTTATCCTACCAAGAAAAGCATCATCCACTGAAGCAACTCATGGATTCCAATCCTCTAATCCTACACTAGACTTGTTAGCTACCTCAGGTTGGGAACCATATGTATGGACAACATCAATGTCCATGTCAACTATAGCACAATCAAAGAGAGACTCCCACTCATACTCATGTGAGTTCATATCTGAATCCTGGTTGGGATGTTTACACCAAGCATATTTTTTAGGCCTTAAGGTAGAGGCTTTGATGTCACCAAGGGTAACACCTTCTTGAATGCCATTTGTGTATTGATGTTCTTGAATAGGATCTTCAACATGTTCTTCAATAGTGGATACTTTTGGTTCTAGGTCTGAAACTGTTGGATTGATAATTGGAGTATCTGAGTCTCCCCAAAGGAGATTGGTGGAAGGGACCCAATCTTCACACTTATCTTGTTGATTTTGCAAATTGGGTATGTAGCTTGATTCATCATCACTATCCGTCGCAACAAGGATAGGAGCAGTTTTCTTATTCTGACTTTCAAAACCTAGGTCAACCTTTGTCTTAGATCTGCGACCAAAGAGAGCATGGTTGAGTGGTTCAACCTTAGCTTCTAATCTATGATTGAGAGGACCATGGCCTGGGTAACCCATATTTTTGACCAAAGTGTATCCTCTCCCATAAGCCTTAGGAGATGGGGAGAAATTTTCATTATGCTTGTATTTTTCCTCCTTGTAAATCCAATCTCTAACATCTATCTCTTCTTTTTCATCTTGTATGGGTACTGAGGACTCTACAAATGTATCGAATAGAGTCATTGTTGAAGATGAGGGATGCATCTCTTGTGAAGGTTTACCATAGGACCTAGGTGAGACTGGCAGTTTTGTAAAGGAGTCAATTTGACAACCCCCCATACCAAGGTCTATGGCTTTAAAATTATTCTGACATTGTGCTAAAGTGGCATCAAAATCCTCTACTTCTCTATTGAGAGGAACATGAGTCCCTTATGAAATTGCATTAATAGATAATCTGCTATCCCCGGGTATACAAACTTCTACTCCATTATAGGGGAACTTGACACATTGGTGGTAGGTGGATGACATTGCTTGCATGTAATGGATCCATGGTCTACCAAGTAGGATATTATATGCTAAAGGACCAGCATCAACAATTTGGAACAAAATGTCCTTTTCAATGGGGCCAATCCTAACATGAAGGATGACCAAACTGGAGATTCTCTCTACCTCATCATAGGCTTTGATGGTAATTTTCTTCTGGGTATCAATAACTTTCTTAGAGTAACCCAGTATTTTCAACAAACTCAAGGAAAAAATATTGAGCCCAACACCCCCATCAATCAACACACACTTGACAAGGGTCTTTTGAATCATGACTTTGATATGAAGGGCAAGATTATGTGGATGGCTCAAGGCTTTGTCATCTTCTTCTGAGAATGTGAGGTAATGAGGGCTGGCAAGGTGGTTAACCATGTTTTGGAATTGGTCAACATCTATGTTATTAGAAACATTGGTTGTATGAAAAGCATCCTCAAGGACATGCTTATGTCTTGGAGACAATTCTAGGAGTTCAAAAATTGAGATTGGAGCTGGTGTTCTTTCTAACTGGTCAACAAGATTGTAGCTCATTTCAGGATTGACTGCTGACTTGGTGGTAACATTCTTTGATGTCAATTGCTTGGGTTTGCTGGACTAGTTGGAACTAGGACCTCTAATAACCACAGGACCTTGAATTTGGCTTTTGGTGATAGTGTTAAGAGCTTGGGATGACCTTTGAGAGTGAGGAACCCTAAGCACCACCACAGGTTCTTCATCAAATATAGGAGGAGAGACGACATCATGACTATAAGAATTTTTGTTTCGCATCGTGTTGACATTTTCCTCGACAATCTCAAGCATACTAACCACATTTTTTGCACTTGTGTAGGTGTAGTTGATTTTGGCCTTGCCATTCTTGGGTTTAGAGTTTTCCCCCTTTTCATATTTGGGTAAAGGCTCCTTGAATGCCTTGTGGTCTACATTGGTATTCAACCCATCAATCTGAAGTTTACCACTTTCAATAAGATCCTGAATGAGGTGTTTAAGCTTCCAGCAATGTTTGATGTCATGTCCAATGCCATTATGGAATTTAAAGAAATATTTTTCATTCCACCAATGTGGCTTAACATCATGTATGTGGAAATTTTATGGATCTTGTGGTTGTGCAAGATTATTGGCAATAAGGGTCTTGAAAACATCCTCATAGGAGTCACCCAGTATAGAAAACTGTCACAACTTTTTCTTGGGATTTTCTTGATACTTAGGTTTATGATCTTATTGGTTAGAGGATGTGTTGAGATTTATAGCTTGGATTGCACTAGACATATGGAGGACTCCTTGATCCTTGGGTTGGGAAGAGTCCACAACTCCATCGTTGACTACTTGCTTATTCTTGTTCCAGTGCGAGTGCTTACCTTTGTCCTTATTAGCATTGTTAGGATTTTGACCATTGTTGTTATTGCTATGTTTGGTCAAAATGCCTTGCTCTTTCAAGACATCCTTGATTCAACATGTGGTCTCAACCATAGTATCGAAGGAATCAAAGACCATCTTTTGAACCTCATAATGCATTTTAGGCACCAAATTACTAACAATGATGTCAATCCTTTCATGCTCAGGAATAGTCCTAGAAAAGCGGGAGCACAATTGTCTCCACCTTTGAAAGAAGGTAACAAAGGATTCCCCTTGGTTTTTTTTCAAATTGAATAAGTCCAACATAGTGAATGATATTGACAAGTTGTATGCAAAATGTTGAATGAATCTATGGACAAGTTCTTTGAAAGTTTTTACGGGAGGGGTTATGTTGGTAAACCACTCCATGGCTTGGCCCTTGAGGCTCCTTGGAAATAATCTCATAAGGTAAGAGTCATCTTGGTGGAACTCAAACTCATGATATAGAACTGATGTACATGATCATGTGGGTGACCATTGCCATCATACTTGTCGTATTGGGGGATTTCAACTTTCCTAGGAAAATCCATCATAGTCACACTTTTGTCGAAAGGGTTGGGACAAATAGAATCAAGTGAAAAGGAACTTTTAGGTGACAACACCTTTTCCATCATATGTTTGAGTTTCTTGATTTCATCTTCTTGAGAGGGTCCTTGTTTCTTGATTCTCCTATCCACATCAAAGTTGTAAGGGACTCTAGCACCCTTGTTAATCAAACTCTCTAGGAACCTATCTTTGTTTTGATCAAGGTACTTCTCCACATATTTTTGGAATAGTGGCTCTTGTTGCATTCTCATAAAATCTTGATCATCAAAATTTTCACTACTTCCTCCATGTTGAGAGCCATGATGAGCTCGTTGGGAGGGTTATTTCGAGTTCCTAGGAGGTGTTCATCTCCCATGTTGTGAAATCCTCCTTCCTCTAGGACTAGGAGATCTTGAAGGGGTCCTTGACTACCTTCTACTTCTTGGAGTTCTTGAGGGAGTAGATGGTGGAGAGTTTTTTCCACTGTTGGTACCCCTATTGTTGAATCGGTCGTTGAGTTGTTGGGATAGAAACCTATCTTGTTCCTCTTGGAATGCTTTTCTTCTCAACTCTAGCAAGGCTTGTTTCTCTTCCTCTAGGTGTCTAAACCTTTCTTCTTTAGTGGCTTGTTCATCCAAAAAGGCTTTCTTTTCATGCTCAATTCTTTTAAGCCTTTCATTAGCATATCTTGAGGTTGTTTTGAGTGGAGAGTTGGACCTTGAGTGTTTGAACAAGTCATTAGTGAATGCGGCATTCACATGAGCATCACTAGATTCATTGTTTTGGTCTTCATGTTGTGACCATGCATCTTGGTGAGCTTGCCCATAATGTCTTTCAACTCTTTGATGGGTGTCTAAATATCTCAAATTAATAGGGGGTGATTCAGGTTGATTGTCATCACCAAACAACATGTTATCCATATGTCTTTGGAAAATGTCATCAAGAGTTTGATCCATTGCTTCTCTTTGTTTCCTAGTCAAAGTGTAGCTTATGTCCATATTTGATTGAGAGGATGGTAAAGAGGTACTCAACTCACTAGGATTTCTCTTTGGGTCACACCAAGCCTCAGACTCGCTCCTAGGTGATTGATCAAAGATGGGTTTCTTTCCCTTTCACTTTTGATGAGTTTGGACTAAGGGTAATTGTTCAAAGACAACTTGAGGTCATTTTCCTTGACTAACTTGGTACCTTGTCGTAACTGACATGAAAGAAAAAGACCCTTGGTGATAAGATGACCTTATGAAATGTCAATACCAAACTAGGATAGTGAAAGTGTTCAATTGTCCAAAAAGAGATGGTAAGATAGAAAGCTGCAAAAGGTGCAAACCAACACTGCCACAGAGGTGTATAATAAAAGGATGAGTATCCTAACACATATGGACCAGGAAGATGGATTTGCCAAATATATAATTGAAATTGAATTTTGATGGAAGTGAATTGGACAAAAGAGTACTGAAACTCTCCAAGTGTGTTACTAATGAATCTATAGGTGTACTTTTTCAACAAGGACAATCTCTAACTTATTGATGGCAAGCAAGACTACTTTGTAAAATCAGAGAACACTAATTCAAGGGGTCTAAAAATAGGAACCCAAGGTACAAATAGGTTTCTAGTAGTAGAGTAAGTCACCTACTAAAATCTAGTCAACTAAGGAAAGACTGAAAATTGCATAAACTAGGCAGACAACAAAAAGACTCTGTGTGACAGTTTCAAGGCTAACAGTGCAATAATTTCTGACTAGGCGATATTTCTCAGTAAGCAATGTGACAGTTTCCAGACAACCTATGTGATACTTTCCAGGCAAGCAATGCGATAGTCTTCTAGCGACGAACTATCACATGATAATTCTCAGTATAGTGTGCGATACAGTTTCAGGATCGTACGACTCTTGACTAGTGAGTGCTAAAAATCTTAGTTTTAAGCGCAGTTTGTTCAAAATTTTAGTTTGAAGGTTGGATTTTTCAATTCCAAGCATAGTGACAGTAGTAAATAGATAGGTTTGCAAACAGTAGGTGATCAAACATGTCATAAAAAACTTGCACAAGGGAAAAAGCAACCTTGCCAAGACAAGCAATTTGTGATATCAAAGCAATAAAATCCTATGAATGCTACTGTGATGTTTGATATTTGAGAATGTTTACATAGGTAGATCACAATGAGAACACTTCAAGAACTTACTAGCCTAAAAAGACAATGGCTTAATACTTAACAACTTGGCCCACACTTGATGTCCCATTGCCTCACACAAAGTGGTTGCCCACAATAGATATTGGCTTTGTCATGGAAGTACCAATGACATAACCAAAGGGACACAGATGGTGAGTAATCTTGGGGTGATTAGGGTTAGTCCACTAGGATCAATCCTTGCACCAAGAAGCTAAGTGGAAAAATAGGGTGGCTTCTATCTATGGTTCTTAATAAGGGCTTCCGTTCGTAATACCCCTCTTGCTCTCCAAAGGGACTCCTTACCTTGTGGCAAGTAATGGACCTCGCGGCCACAAGAGTACCTTAAGAATTCTTGCTCATCACTTTCCTCATGGTCACAATCCCACAAATACTCACATCAAGCAAAGACAAGTACTACGTCTACCAAGGTTTTGTGTTCTTGATAGCCTTGAGTTTATAGTGGGTCGGAATAGCTGGCAAAAAGCTTGTCCCCACTTGGGTCGTTCCTCTTGATTTGTCAAGAGTAGGCCCGCTAAAGGATTCTAAAGAACTAAACAAAGAGTGGATCAACCTTTGAGTGTCAGGATTTTTGTTTCACCTCAAGGGTGAAGAGAATAATCTCCTAGCTCAAAAATATCTCCCAAACACATCATGAAAAGGTTCAATTACCCTCTTTCTTTAAAAATCTAAAGATGGGTCAAGATTTTCTTGTTGACCACAAGGGTGAAGAACATACTTCTCCTACCACCCAAAGATTCCTACAACAAGATATTAAGTGCCTAATAAATGAAACAACTAGTATATGCCGCACTCAAAAGAAAGCAATTAAACAAGCACTTGATTGGTTTTTATGCTTTGGGCAGCCCTACAAAAACCATTAGTAGCCCTTGTGCATTTGGAGATTTGACATGCATTCTTTTAAGAAAATAATCAAGCAATATGAGCACCTACAAGCACCACTTGTTAGCCCTACAAGGGTTAGCACATCAAAAACTAAATGAAATTTGCAAATAGACCCCTATTCTACAATAGCAAATCAGAAATCCGAATCAAAACCAAGTAAATCTTGCAAAGAAATGACAAAAATTGTTCACTACCAGGCCTGGGTGATATTTCTGTTAGAGAAATAGTCGTACGATATTTTGTTCTGTATGGGTGTGATAATATATCTCTGTGCGATAATTCCTGATACCTGCATGTGAAAGAGAACAGAACAAGAGTGCGATATAATTTGCCAAAGCGCGTGATATTATAACTGGTAAAATATCGCACTGGTATGTAAGAAACTATCATACGATATTGGAAAACTATCACATGATAATTCTATTAGAAAAAACCAGAGAGTAAATTTTGATGAAACAACAAGCAAATATTGATGAAAAAATGACAAAAATGCAGAAAATGAAGGACAAAACAAGAATGTTCCGCCCCACGGTGGGCGCCAAAAATGTACACACTAAATAGTGCACTTCTCTAAGTCATTACTTCCAAGGGAATCCATGAATGGGAAACCTTGAGAAAGTGACCTAGAGCTCCCTAGGCATGGAGTCACAAGGATTTTGATGGTGCTCTCAGCTAGAGCTATTGAAGCATGCAACCTTGCTAGTAAACCACACAATGGGAGATTCAATGAGACAAGGGCAATAATGCCAATATCTTCAAGAATCAAAATGAGAATGCAATGCAATGCAACTATGCTAAGAATGAAGATGCAAGCTAAGCTATAAAATGAAAGTATTACAAATCCTTGCTAATTAAGCTATGTGAGCTCTAGAGCATAAAGGAAACTAAGCTAGATGCCATGAAAGCTATGATGCAAGAAATGAAACTAGAATGCAAGAATGATCTCCAAAAGCTCCAAAGTCTCCAAGAAATCCTGCAGCATAAGATTAGCATAAAAAGTTTGGGGTCTTAGAATGAGAAGAGAGCTCTCCTTTTAGAGGAATTGAAAAGGAATGGACCATGGAGATTAAGAGGCAAAAGATTTAATCAAGGGTGGAGCTTGAAAGAGGAGCAATCCATGTGCAAAAATCTCCTCCAATGAGAAATAAGTGTTGACTTTTGTGTCCATATGAGACAAAAAGTACTTTTCTTCTTTTTATAAAATAAGAATAATGCTTTATTTGTGCAACTTAGGATAAGAGGAAAAGTGGGGGCTTTTTATTTATTAAAAGGGGAGGAAATTCCTTTTAAATAAATAAAGACTTTAGGATAAAATGGTTAGCCCAAGGCAAATAATTGAAAATGATAAAATAGGATTTGATCAAGGAAATTGATATGATTGATGTTTGAAAATACTGATTCAGGGATTTGATAAATTGTTGAATGGGGCCCCAAAGTCTAGGTGACCATTGTAGGGTGCGTACACAATGTACCTAGGAAAGGTAACACATTCAATTGAGATTAAAATACATGGTATAGTTATCACTATTGTGGAGAATATGGCCATATTCCAGAAAAATATATAAGAGCACACTTTAGAGGTAAATCCAAGAGTTGGATGAATGGAAGTTTGGTCTGTTATAGTTTTCACAAGATTGGTCATTTAAGAAAAGACTGCAAGACCAGAGCACCAACACTAAGTAATGAGAAAATAAAAGGTAAAGAGACTATTGATCAAATAACAAATCAGATGAATGAGAAATGGAGAAAGAAAGAGGAAGAAAGCAATAGTGGAGCCAGTGAACTTGAGGTCACCCAATCCAATGGATCAGGTGATCACACTACTTCTAACTAAGAAAATAAGGTATGTGAGGAATTATATTTTTGAATTCTATATTTTAAACTAGTTCCTAACATTAGATGTGTTAAAGTCCATATCTGTATAAGTAAAGATGTATTAGGATACATTTGAGGCAAATAGTTAAATTGCACAATTAATGTCGAGCATCATTATTTATGTTTGTAGTGACTGAGTCTCTTAGTATGTGTTGAGATCCTATAATGACTGAGCTGATATATTGACCTAGTTAAAGTGAAAGTGTTAGTAATGACCAAGTCATGGTTTTGACTGAGTATGGGTGTGTGTTAATTGAGCTATCATGCAAAGGCCGAGATAGAGCTGTATTACACCTACTAGTGTACGAAGCATTTACTGAAGACCTAATTTGACTGTTTGAATCTATATAATGAATTTTACCATTCATTTTCATTTCACCAAGTGATTGAGAATTTGCAGAGCGATTCAAAGGAGATTTTGAAGAGCGATTTTTGCGAAGTCAATTTGTGAAGATTCAATAGCGTGCCATCAAAAAATACTGTGAAGTGTTGTTAAGACTACTTATTACTGAGCTACAAAGAATCCTTTTACAAAATCTAATTTGAGGAAATGGCATCAAACTTATCTACTGGAGTGAAGAAGCAAGGAAAGGAGGTACAAAATGTTCAGTTAGTTAGGAGTGATACATGAAAACCACCAAATTTTTGAGCAGTACCTGAGAGTGCGGTGAAGGGAGATCTCTCAAGATCCATGTCATTGATCTCACCAAAGCTTTTGATGATCCATGATGTACGCACATGCTACATGTGCAAGATCAGTGAAATTGGAGATTATGAGCTGAGGGAGGCTTACAATAAATTGTGTGAAAATGGAGCGTTAAAGGATGAACACCAACACATTGCTAACAAAGGGTTAGTTTGTGCCCTAGAATTCCCTCACAAATTTAAAATGGAATGGATTAAAATTATTCTAAGTAGAGTTCATGACATGCAATTATGGTTGGAGAATGGGCCAATGAAAATCACTAAGACATTATTCACTGAGTCACTAGATACCCTATTCTTAGTGGGAAGAAGACTATGAGATGTCAAAGCAAGGAAGTGATTCAAGAAAACACAATGACAATGTGGAATAAGAGAGGAATGATAATTTCTACAATCACAGATCCTGAGATTGATTTTCTAGTGAGGGTACTTGCACACAAGTTATATCAATCAAGAAAGATGGACAATGTTACCTACATTGTAGTGGACCAGGCATGAAAAATACTGAAGAAAGATCATACATATGATCTTACCAAGCTGCAACTGACACAACTTGCCAATAATCTATCATCAATCAGGAAGGCAAAGAAATCAATGTGTAAGTTAAGATCCTTGATAGTATGTATATTTTTCTATGTACAAAATAATTTTCCTACTATAGGAGATGTAGTATGGAGTCAAGACCGACCTGTGACACAATAGATTAGTCAATTTATTTAACAATTAGAAGAGAACTTTGATAGTGTGATGGAGAACTATTTTGTTAATTTTAAGAAGAAAATGAGAAAGAGAAGCAAAATTATGGTATCATTAGTAGAGAATTATGATGATGTATGTTTTCTTGTGGATACCAATCATACTTATGTACAAGATGTTGTACCAAGGGTAGCATGGTTGAGACCATTTCCCTATGACGTAAACATAGATGAAAGATCCACAACAATAACAAATTTACTATTTGAGGAAATTGATAGCATTGCTAAGATTTTTGGAAGATACGAAGAAGAAAAATCTAAGATAACCATGGGTTTGAAGTTTGCAACCCTAGAGAGGAAGAGAAAGAAGCTAGTGAAAAACCTTGAGAAAATGTGACGCAGGACAGGCACGGAGGATCCAATTAAGGATAGTCCCCACAAGAAGCCAAATACCACAATGTAGAATTACTCAACAAAACAATGTCTTCAACTAAATTTTCATTAATATGCTCGACTGTAAGGCCTTTCGAGTTATGGCCAATTACAATCAAGAAATAGTTCTGGATGATCAACAAAAATCCAATCCCAACCCCAGCTAGTCTACTTCTGAAACAAATCAAAAACTAATGGAAACCCTAAGGTAGATCTGAACTTGATCTAGCAAGCCTCTAAGAAATCTCCTTGTCTCCAAGAAAACAAATACTAGCTCTGCTATTACAATATTTTAGATAACAATCTGATCTTTAAGATCTCACAGGATCTAGATCCAATCACCCTCTAATCTGATCTCAAATCTCATACTTCTAAACAACTACCCAAACACTCTTTAAATACTAATCTTCAGCCACAAGTCAAATGGATGAAACAATTAAATCCCAAGCCAAGTTGGATCCTATTACAAACAAATATTTAATGCAACAACAATCGGCTCTCAAATAGCCCTACAAACATTTAATTCTCCATGTTGGCCTCAAGATATACATAGGAGAATACAACAAAAGATACCTATAATAAATGCACCAAGTCGGCCAACCAAATCCTCAAGAACTCTAGTTGGTAAACTAGAACAACTGAGTGGCAGAGAAACAACCAACCAAGCCAAGAAATACCAAGCAACACAGGGATCACCGAGCACAAGGTCCACCGAGCACAAGAGGTTTCACTGAGCTTCCTTCAGTGATCGAGCTTCCTTCAATAACCAAGACTATCAATTAAAGCTACAACCGAGTAGCATAGAACCAAAACAACACACCTCCATGCAGGTTCACCGAGTACCCTAGAATGCCCCTGCATCAGACACCCCAGGTTCAAAAAGATGTTCTCATAGGCTGGAAGAACATCTTTCGGGATTCAGCACATAATCCCTAAACTAGTTCTTCACATACAAGTCCTCCAACTTTTCACCTTGAATACTCTTCCACTTCAGTTTCCTCTATCTTTTCAAGTCTTTCCTTGATAACACATAGGCTTTTTCTCCATACTGATCATGATTCCTCTCAGGATTTTCCAAGTCAACTTGGCTACCAATACTTAGACTTCTCTTACCGAGTGTTGTATCTAGCAAAGGCATTAGGGAAAACTTCTTGTCATCCTTCTCTATAGTAAACACATTCTTAACACAATCATACATAGCTCTGCAATCATATTTGCAAGGTCTACCGAGCAATATATCAAAACTATTCATCTCCACAATATCACACAAAACAAGATCCTTATACTAGCCAATCTGAAAATCAACAAAGCACTGCTCCCTCACTTCCAAAGCATGATCATTTTGTAACTAGCCAATCCTATAAGAATGAGGATGCTTCATTCTATTCAAACCAAGTTTCTGAACCATGTCCTCAACAACAAGGTTATCAGTACTACCACTATCAACAATTACATCACAAAGTTTACCTCTAGACTTGCACTGAGTTCTGAACAAGTAACTCCTTTGACAAGGTTCCTCCTTTGTACCAAGCAATGTTCTTTGAATTAGCAAGTTCTAAGATTTAGGTTCATTCTGAGTGTTCTCATTTACCAAAGCAGTGCGTCGGTCACCAAGCTTCTTCTATGTACACTCAAAAGAATGGTGTCCTTCACCACAATTATAACAGGTACCCTTAAAGATAACCCTACCCATCTTCCTTTTCAATTTCATAGGTTTCAGTTCATCTTCAGCAGTCGATTTATCCTTCACTGAGTGATCAATCTTTTCCTTCCCTCAGGGATTACTATGTTGTCTCCTTTTCAACTTATCTTTTTCCTTCAGAGCACACTGATAAGAATCTTCAACCAAATGAATCTTCAACATACCAAGCTCATCCTGAATATTGAATCTCAAACCATTCACACACCGAGCTACCTTTTCTTTACCAAGTGCTCTATGTCTAGACCGAATAGTCAACTTATAGAATTCCTTGGTATAGTCCTCCACAGTCAAATCTTTTTGCTTCAGATTCTACAACTTCTTAAACAAGTCAAGCTCATAGTCGACATATATGAACTTAGCTTTCAATTTAGTCACCATCAACCTCCACCAATTGATCTTCATTTCACCTTCATCTTCTCTATATCTTTGTAATTCTTTCCACCAAAGAGCAGCATGTCCTTTCAACTTAGTCTGTGCTAATCTTACCTGAAGAGGATCTTCAATTTCTTCAAGCTCAAAGAAGTCTTCTAATTCACCAATCCAATCATTCAAGTCCTTGGGTCTCAAAGTACCAAAGAAAGTAGAAACTTCCATTTGGTAACTATTACTTAACTGAGCTCCAGATCTATGTAACCGACTAGTTCTATCTACACCAGATCTATCTCTCCAGTCATCACCACTGGATCCAATAGCTTCAAATTCTTCAATAGCTTCCTCATAACCATCATCAGTACCAAAATTCCTTAGCATACCAGAAATAGCTCTTCATCAATTCCATCTCAAATCTAAAATCAACTTTAACCTTCTCTGTAATCTTTGATTCCACAACATCATAGAGATCTGCAATTGCTCTAGGGTCCAATCTTCTTAGAGGCATCCTTCAAGATTTTTGAAAACCCAAGGCAATAAATCACCAACAAGGTCCTGGCGCAAACAACCTCAACTGGTTTACAAACTCAAGATCTTAAAGCTCTGATACTACCTGACGTAGGACATGCAAGGAGGATCCAATTAAGGACAATCCCCATAAGCAGTCAAACACCACAATGTAGAATTAATCAACAAAATAATCTCTTCAACTAAATTTTCATTAACATACTCGGCTGTAAGGCCTTCTGGGTTATGGCCAATTACAATCAAGAAATAGTTCTGCAAGATCAACAAAGATCCAATCCCAACCCCAGCTAGTCTAGTTCTAAAACAAATCAGCAACTGATGGAAACCCTAAGGTAGCTCTGAACTTGAGCTCACAAGCCTCCAAGCAATCTCCTTGTCTCCAAGCAAACAACTACTAGCTCTTCTATTACAATCTATCAGATAACAATCTAATCTTCAAGATCTCACAAGATCTAGATCTAATCACCCTCTAATCTGATCTCAAATCTCATACCTCTAAAAAACTACCTAAACACTCTTTAAATAATAATCTTTAGCCACAAGTCAGCTGGATGAAACAATTAACTCCTAAGCCAAGTCGGCTCCTATTACAAACAAATATTAAATGCAACAAAAGTCAGCTCTCAAATAGCCCTACAAACATTTAATTCTCCATGTTGGCCTCAAGATCTACATAGGAGAATACAACAAAAGCTACCAATAATAAATGCACCAAGTCAGCCAACCAAATCCTCAAGAACTCCAGTCGGTAAACCATAACAACCAAGTGCCAGAGAAACAACTGACCAAGCCAAGCAACACTAAGAAACACAAGCATCACCAAGAAAAAGTTCCACCAAGCATAAGAGGTTTCACCGAGTTCCTTCAGTGACCGAGCTTCCTTCAATAACTAAGACCGTCGGTTAAAGCTGTAACCGAGTACCACAAAACCAAAACAACACATCTCCATGCAGATTCACTGAGTACCCTATAATGCCCCTACATCAAAATTTTAGATCAAGGAAAATAGGAGAATGCACCTCTTGAAATCACACAAGGTCAGGGTGAGGACAAATCAAGTGAGTCTGAAGAAAGTGAGGATGAGGAAGTAGATACAACAAAAGAAGGGAAAATAAGTAATTGTTGTCGAGCCCACTGTGAAGAAGAAACTCAAACAAAAGCCTACTCCTCCTACACCAACAAGACCATGAATAATGGAATCTTCAAATGTAACAACATCTAAGCCACAAAAGAAAACCTTATAAAAGAATATTGAAGGGGAGAGCTCAATGAAAAGGAAACAAGTTCAAAAAAAGGATGTGCCAAGAAATCCTAAGAAGAAACCAAGAAGGAAATTGGTTCTACAAAAGGATGATGATGACAAGGAGATGACAAAAACCAAAGCTATTAGTAAATTCAAGGTGGCTACACACAAGCATCCAACCAATGTGGATGAGATTTTCTACAACATCAAGAGTACCACAGGTTTGGTAGGTTTTAAATTCATTAAATTTGAAAAATTGATTAAAACTGATAAATTAAAGATAGAAGATGCTATGATAGAAATATTAGGTACATTCAAGATGACACCATTAGAGATTGGGAATCTTATTCTTGATGAATTATTTAGTAAAATTGATGAGAGATGGTAGTATGACATTATGAAAAAAAGGTGAATCAGAGAAGGCACCTTATCACAAATTATGTTTGAGTTAACAACAAAGTAGAGAAAAAAATTCATGGAACAATCCAGAAACAAGTTTATTCCTAAATTGAGAGCATAATCCATATTGAAGAAGAATGTGGAAGAAGTTTTTAAAAAAGTACATTGATATGGAAGACTACTTTTGGATTGATAGTTCATGACAAGAGTGCACATAAAGATGAAGGCACATCTAGATAAGTTGAGCTTGATAATACCGAGGATATAGATGAGCAAGAGAATATTGAGGAAGAAATAAGGAAGAAGGTAGAGGCGAGTGAACAAAAGGATGTTATCACTATTGAGGATGTACCTGAGGACACACCAGTAAATATCAATGCCTTGACCAAGGAAGTAATCAAGAGTCAAATTCTTATCAAGGAAGCCTCAGATATATTTCTACCAAGAACCAATCTAGTTCTAATACAAGTACATGATTATCCAAAGATTGAGGGTGCACCAACTGTGGATTCAACAATTGTTAACTCTACCATAGTCATAGTTGAAGAAAATGACACATAAGGTACCAATGTCGAGGAACATGGTAAGCCAACAACAATAGAAATCAATCCACCTACTGAGGCAAATATTGAGATCAATACAGGTGAAGGAGAGGAGAGCAGAAAAGAACAAGTAGATAAGTTTGCAACAGAATTTTTAGGACATCATAATGAGGGAACAAAATAGATAGTGATTAAAGTAATCGAGGAGAGTTAATAGGCTAAGGAGCAAGAGGCTATTCAAGCCTTAGTACAACTGCTGAGTAGTAGCACATGGGAGACCAAGAAGAAGAAGTTACATAAGAAAAAGGAGAAGTCTCCCAGCACTCAAGTAACACTAGGTGAATTTATAGTGATTCTAAAATGGGACACTAATAACTTGACATATAAACCGATACAAATTTTGCAAGATCTATTGAAGAATAAAAGAAAACAAGAGGAACTGAGAAGGGAACATCAACAAAAGAAGGTACTACATGAAATCAAAGATATATTTGTAGATGCTTTTAAACTAGAAGATGTAAATGAGAATTCACCTATATTAGAGAAATTGGTACATATTGTTAGAAAGGTGAATAATGATGAGAGTGAAGCAAATGAGAATTTAATGCAATGGTTTGTGAGAAAGTTCAAGACCAAAGTACTTGAGAGAGTCTCAACAGAGATTGTAGTTACAGGTTGAACTTTTTGACCTTGTCAATAATTTGGAAGAGGTTGTACAAAATGTTCATTCTTTGTACAAATAGTTATGTAATGTAGAAAAATTTACAAAAGAGAATCATAGCTTATTGAGAAGCTACAATTAGACTTGAAGTCAATAAGACACTCACTAAGCATGGATCGAAGTTCTAGCTCTATTCACTTTACTAGGTTGACTCATGCACAAGGAATATTAGCTGAGCTAATGGATAATGATGGGAAAATAAGGGACAATTTAATCTCTATATAGATAATGTTGATACCTCATTTGGAGGTCATGTAGAGAGAATTGGCGTCTGTAAAAGAGTTAGTACAAAGAGATCCTCATCTATCTATTGCATAGAGTTTGGTTGATCTAGCTACTCAGCTAGAAATAAAAATACAAGTTTTGGAGTTTGTTAGATCCAGTTGGGACAATTCTTTAGCAATGATTCTACAACTCCAAAAACTATTTCTGGATAAGTATTATCTAACCCCAACACCCCAACAACTCAAAGTGACAAAAACA
Organism: Chamaecyparis obtusa; assembly: GCA_027943335.1. Lineage (NCBI taxonomy): Eukaryota > Viridiplantae > Streptophyta > Pinopsida > Cupressales > Cupressaceae > Chamaecyparis > Chamaecyparis obtusa. The sequence continues at coordinate 655,288 of BSBK01002737.1, read as the reverse complement.
AGGGGGAAATAGATGAATACAAAAAGGAGAAGATAGATGGTAATGTATAAATGTATGATGACATACTATTTTGAAATGTAATATATACGCATTGTATGTTAGAGTCATGTATATATCATGTACATTTTATGAAGTCTTTATGAAGATTGAGTCACAGTCTTAGGGGGAGTACTGAAGTACTAGGTACTATTTTGTCTATGTAATGTAAAGTCATGACAAAGTATTTTTGCCACTAATGTCAAAGGGGGATATTGTTGATCTCCAAGTCATGTTGTCTATTAGTGTCAAATACTAAATCATTTTCAAGGTAGAGTTGGTCGGTCATCACTGCGACCGAGCCATCCTACTAAGGCCGAGTAATGTATGGACTTATATTTTGTATATGTACCGATTAGTAGTTACTACTGATAAAGTTAGTGGTCACCGAGTACCCCATTAGTTAATGACTAGTATGAATGATGATATGTATAGAACAGTCAGTTCCGAGTGCCATTATAATAGTTTTGACTGAGCACCAGGGACTTTAGATGCTGAGTGAACTAGTTTTGGTATATGTGTTTGGAATGGCACAAACACCTAGGTAAACCATTTTGGCTGACTTCTATGCATGTTTTAATGATTGTTGAGAGAATTAAGGAGTTTATTATGCATTATGATTTCAATCATTAATCCCTATGCATAATATGTAACCAATCAGAAAAATGAATGTCTTAGTGGTAAAAGTGATGAATCCAGATCATTGATCTTGATCTTGAAGATTCATCAATTATTTATTTAAGGTGACATCAAAACCATAAATATTGTTACAATCAAGAGACCTCACATCTATGCAGAGGAAGCTGAGTTTTGGATGTTAGAAGCATAGATCAAGTAGAGTGACTGAGCAGAGCAGTGAAGGACAAGACAAAGCTATATTTGATTTTGAGATCAGATAAAAATTGGAAAGATGAGATTTGTTATCAACATTTGTATTGTATACTGAAGGACTAGGTAATGATACATTCTAGCAAGTGAATCAGGGTAAATCTCTTAAGAGAGTGGTCCTAACAGATCTTTGTAAATCTCCTAACAGAGTGCTTACTTAGTTGTAATTTTTTAAATCCATTAATCAAGGTAGATTGTATAAGTCTGTAAGCTCTTAGTAGGGCAAACCCCTCACAGAGTAGATCATTAGAAGTAATCAAAACTTTGTAGCCCTAACAAGAATACTTTATTGCTGTAGTAGTGAAGATTTGTGGGTGTCATCCCCACCCCATTTTTACCTTTCAAGGGTTACTAAATCTTTGTTTTATGTGTTTCATTTTCATGGATGTGATTAGCAGTTAGATCTATTTCAACATTGAAGTTTATGTTTATTATATACATGTTGAATTGGTTTCAAAGTGTAAAAGTTTATAGATTCTGATTCAGCCCCCCTCTCAGTATCTTACTTTCCCAATAAGATTTCCAATAGTGTATTCATTAATTAACCATTTCTATCCTAACATTTAATATACAAGAGAAAAAGGGGCTTCTAGGCATAACTCTTAATATAACCTAGGTTAGATTAGAAAAACCCAAGGAGATAAAGGGATGTCAATGCTAAACCCAAATTATACTAAGTACATAAGCAAGTCCTCTTTCATGCAATGTAAGATCTGATTAAGGTTGTGTAAATGTACTTGTAAAATTGAACTAATTTATTTAGCAAGATAATCAATAGAGATCTAGGTGCTAAATGCAAGCAATAAACCCACTTAAGATATGAGAACATATCTAAACTAAGATGTGAAATAGATAATGAAGTACTCACCTTGAAATGTGTAGAAGAATGTACTTTTCTACTCTAAAAATTGTTATTCTATACCTATAACTAAATTTCTGACCGCGGATCTGTGATCACAGCTGAAAAACCCCCAAAATGATGAAAATCCCAGGCTAACAAGAACAGGTTGACCATGCCATCATGTTTTAGAACAGGTTGAATTAAGTCAGTGTGATCCTGAGGCACTTTTTTGAATTCAACCTGGGTTCTTCTGATAGATCTTTTTCTGCAACTTCCAAATCTATACCTACAATTCCAAGATCTTGCTCCTGCATATAGAAAACTAGGTTTTTGGAGTTGTGGTGGATAAGGGCTTGCATTGGTCAAGCCCTAGATTGAGGAATCAACCTTTAATTGAAATATAAATATGTAAATGAAACACGACAAATGTAAATATTGAACTTGCTTATAGAAATCCTTGTCAATAATGATTTTGTTGTGTTTGTATGTTGATCACGAACTTGCAATGTAGGAAATCTCAACAAATGATATGGATCTACCAAAATCACTTCATGGAGCCATGGATGTAAGTGTGCATAAAATGAAGAAGATGATGAATGCCTCAATGTAGATCTCCTCCCTCGTTGGCCAACAATATGCTAGATCTTGAAGAGGAAATATGCTCACAAAGGATCCTGGAATCTTTGAAGACTTGAATGTTTGAATGCTCAAATTGTATCCTTTCTTCTTCTCCTTTCTTTCATTATTTCTTTTTTTTTTACTTGCTTCTTCTTATGTCTTGTGTTATGTAAAATGAGGTGTCTAGGATTCCTTTTATACAAGTTTTCAGGCGGGAAAACAAATCAAGCTGACGGGGTCACCATATTTTAAGAATTAAATCCCCGAGACAACACCGGTCCCGAGTTTCAAAAACCACGGGGAACAAGTCGACTTGGATGACCTTCTTTGGATAGGTCGACTCGATCGACCTATTCCAGGGTTGGCCCACATGGAGCCAACCCTGAGGTCTTAGATACTACATTATTGAAAAGGGAGAATATGGGACTGAACAAGAGAAAGAGGTGATTGAGAAAGAATCCATCCATCATCCAAAAATTCAATAGAGGTTGGGAGCTAAAAGGTCTTAAATTAGGAGTGCATCCATTTTAAGATGGTACACCATAAAATGTCCTACTAATACTTCAAAGTGTTACATTGATCTCTTTACAAACCCAAGTGAGAAGCTTCAACAATACCCATTCATTCAATCTCTTAGATCAAATACACAATATGCATCTTGTAATATCAACATGCATGTAAGCCTCTCTAACCAAAGTAATGAACTTCAAAGTATCCATTCCTAAACTAGGGATTTAGGCCCATAAAAATTTACTATAATCCTCATAATGAAATCATAATATAACTCATATTCACAAGGAGATAAACATGCTAAAACATCCCTCAAAATAATCCTCCTGAACTAAATAATTATAGCTCAAGATCAATATATACAAAAGATAAAGTATAAATATAAAAAAATAATAATTGGAAAGTATCTTTTAAATTTCAAACAACCAAGTTGACCACGAGTTGGAATGAGAATGTTCCTCTAGGATAATAAAGCCGTTATGACTCACTCCAAGAACAATCTACTCTCAAGTCTATAACAAGTGAAACCTCCTTCGTCTTCCTAGTGAAACTTCACAATAAAATACATGTCTTAATAAATATACCTAAACCCAAGATAAATGCATCCTCACATAACCCTCAAAGTATCCATGATCACCTAAGACTAATCAATCCATGAAAATCCTCAAATGAAACATTACACTATCATAAAACACTAATTAAATGACCATTGTACTCAATACCAAGATAACTAATCAAGATCATTGTACAAGTTCCAACCATAGAATCAAGAACCCAAACATGAAATCACAATCTAACCATGTCCTCCTAAGAGATGACATGCAATAAGACAAACTCCATAGTCTCAAGAGAAAATTTATCACATAAAAAATCTAAGCTAGCATGAATAATAAAACATGAGACAATACCAAACACACTCTAAACCAAGAATAAACATATCCAATCACATGGAGATAGTCATCTCCTAATATTGAACTAAAAATGTTAAATAACTCTTTTGAAACAATAAGATCTAGGAGATCCTCCAAGGCATCAACAAACATTGAAGAAGATCATCCATCATCAATGATGAATCCACATCAATACATAAAAATCTCATTAAATAGTGATATTGAGTTACACATGAAATTGTGAGAATCCATATCTTAACCTAAACATCATCCAAGTGTGCACACATAATTGTAATACCAATAATACTAAATTAGATCTAAGATCTTCATGCCAATAAGATAAACCATCACTATCAAAAGGGAATACATAACAATGCTATCCATGTTATCCATGACATCATGATATGCTAAAATTCCCAATAATAGACTATCTAGGCAATCTAATGATCCATCCTCTCATCTAAATGCAAAAATACAAATGCACAAATGACCATAAATAAGACCAACTAATAAAGCATTCATCAACATTGAGTCAAACACATAGATATATATAGTATACATGTGATTCATTCGACAACAAAAAAATGTGTAGCTAGTCCATAAGTTGTGCAACTCAAATATCTAAACAATGAAACCCAAAAAATAATCACATTAGTAACCTAAAAATTGAGATATATCAAAGAAGATAATTATGTATACCTCAAGACTCAAACACAATATCAATCAAATATATAAATTTACAATTATATCCATAAATGAGTAGCCATAGTCAAGGAGCTAAATAAGTATCCAAAATATCTGAATAACCTCCTATGAAAAAATCACACCACAACAAAATAACCACAAGCATGATTGTGTCATGTCAAAATATAAAAGGAACTACACATTCCATGACACCATAATCATCACCATCATTATAACTGATTAAGGGTACTCACCTTAATTAACCAAAAACACACAATACAACAGGAAAATAAACATAAAATTGCAAGAACAAATTGTTGGCAAGAACAACAACACTTGATTTCTATTATCCTCAATGAAATGAAATTACAATATTCAGAAAAAAAAATATGCTACAACCTCATGGGTATTTTCATTACAATAATCTACAAGACAGAGCCACAATCTACACTTCTAGAACTGAACCCTAAAATTCCCTTTAGCCCTATATAAGTAGCATAATTAACCACCTTAGAATTGGAAAGTGAAATTTCCAACTTTGGCACCCAACGGTTCAATTTCCCACCTTAAGTGACTTTTCTCTCTTTTTCTCTTGTATTGAAGGCACAACTTATGAAAATTATAACTTGTGAACTGTTGAGTTGATTGGCCATTATAAATTTTAGAAATGGTACGAAGCTCTCTACACAACACATTGATAATTTTCTTGATGATAAAAGTTTGACCCTTGTTCAGAGCCTCTAAAGCCTTCAAAATTGAGTTCAAAGTTTTTTTGTACTACCTCGCCAAAACAGAAAATGCAATAACTTCAAAACTAGACTTGATCCTAACATGAAACTTTACCAAAAGACTTATCTATATCTAAAATGAACCTCCAGGGAAGCAATTGGAACAATATGTGCTCAAATGAACAACCTACTAAAAATAGTAACCCTATCCAAAGATAGCCCTTATTGAAACTAGACAATATTTTTAGGTGATGCAAAATTTCTCTTACACCCTAGATGCTCTTGCATCAATAATTATACTTAAATCTTACTTTATAGAGGCTTAGAGTCTCTAGAAATGTCAATTCATGTCCTCAAACTACAAGACTACCTTTATATCTATCACATCAAAGTCCAACTCTAAAAACACTTGTAAACTTGCACCAATAAACACCAAACAGATAATCAACTATACCATAATAAATATCACATAAAAACATGTACTCCCTTGTGACTCATTTGAATTCTCAATTAACCCACAATAAATATCAGGCATCTATATGTATCAACCAAGTACCAAACTCATTTTTCATCACAAATTGAAAATTTTTATGATCCACTTTATATTCATTGAAAATTGTCTCCAATACTTATTGAAAATTGAAATTCTAATTTTGTATACAAAAGTTATGAGCATGAATGTATCTCAAATAAATATATAACTTTCAAGCCCCAAAAAATAATAAAAATGACAAAATCATGAGATGAAATCTATACCACTATTTAATGCTCAAAAAGAGATTTCTATTGACTACCAAAGTCAAAAAATGAACATTGTGAGTGAAGCATATGAACCCGAAAGTAAACTACTCCATTATCGAAGGGGGTTAAGAGGGGCCTCTCCATAAATGCTACATTAGTAGTGGTGCATGGGTGGTTATTAGGTGGCGAGAGTGGACGAGCTGGGCATGGGTGGCAAGCAAGTGACACATTTGAAATTTTACTAAAATTTAAAACTTCTCCCCCACCCGACACTCTAGAATTGACAATGAATATATTTTAGTTTAATAAGTTTGAGGTTTGGTTGTAGGCAAGCATGTCGACATAGGCTTGGTGTACTGTCAACCATACCCTATGAAAACATGATACACATAGGTTTGTGAACCTCCACCCCATCCCCTACCAATAAATATTTTATTATTATTATTTACTTAATTTATTTGTTTTGTACTTAGAAGTTTTAAACTCTAATGGTAAATAATCTTTAATTTTTTATTATTTTCTACAACCCCCTACGATCATTTCGTTGAAGGCTATTTTAAAAAAAAAATGAATAAAATAGGAAAATTTTTATATCAATATTTATTTTTCAACCAAACTCAATCCAACAGTGAGGTCCATTTTATCCTAGGAGGTTACCTATGAAAATCCCCCATAAAACTCTCATTTGAAAGCACATCAACAAAACCCTTTTGATCCAACATTTCTCAAACCCCAAATCTCCAACAAATCTAATAAAATAGCAAACCCCAAACCCTCAAATTTGCAAAATAACAACTTGAAAGTATGTTTCATACCTTGAAATATCTCAAATGTTTTCTTTATAGCTATCAATTCAACTTTGCACTAGATCCACTCAAGTTAGAGTTATAACTCAACTTAGGAGTTCATAACTTCCACAACTATGAAAACATGATACCACTTGTTAGGAAGTCTTGCATGAATACCTATTTTATTCAATCCATTTCTTACATAATCCCATGAGAGAAAAGAAAGCATAAAATATTTAACTAAAAATACATAGATCAATTAGACAAGCCACACAATATCATGTGATATATCATGGAAAATAATCTCAAGAGATAAAAATCAAGGCTAAAAAAAAACTATACTCCATCTATTATTCAACAAATAAGTAATAGATGCGCTTATAGTTACAATGAGTACTTTTGAAACATCAAGCCTCTCCTATGTATCCTACATGTTTCTAAGTATGAATCCACACATCTTGTGCCATGTTTTACATATGCACTCTAAAATTTTTAGTAATATAATAACCAACTTACTTGACCACATTTAACTATTAAACACACGTTTTCTTTTATAGAAATAATCTTATATGGATACAATCAAGTGGTAGGATAAAATCACATGCCTTAAATTAATGAGAAGACAAAACTATTGACACCTCGCTTAATATTGGGTACTAAGTTTGCGCAATGTTAAATATTTTTTCTCAAATATTAAATAATTATCATGTGCCTCTTACACATATAATAATTAACCTAATGTTATAATATAACTTTACAAGTGATCCCAAATAATTACCTTCTCTGGCTAAACAAGTGTCATAAATGTACCACGCCTAAATAATATTTTAGTTATGACATTAGAATGAATCAATTTAATGTAATGGTGTTCAACATCAAATCCTAACATCTAGATTCAATTCAATAATTTTGGTAAATTGTTGAAAAACATAACAAGCAATCATGTAGCATGCTTGGTTTTCCATTAATAATGTGTATTCTAATGAAAATTTATTGTGTATGATGCATTATGATTCTCTTAGTGATAATTGCAATAGTCAAATAGAGCTAATGAATAGATACAATCAAATAAGGTTTTTTTTTTTATAATTTTATTAATATATAATACCGTAATTTCTAAATTTAAATATTTTTTTGACATATCAACAAGTAATTATCAATAGAAAAGGTGTTAGAGAGGGCCCAAAATTAAAATTGAATTTAAAAGTTTGAGGGACAATTTCACCATATAACCATATTCATTTTTACACCTATAGATTTGATCTATATAAAGAATGAATTAACTATGGGCCTGTTTGTTTGCTGGAAGATGACAGGAATAGGAAGATGATAATCAGGTTTTGACCATTCTCCATTGTTTGGAACACTCATTTCAAAATCGGGTTATACCATCAAAACCTGAATATGCCACCAAAATGGGCATATCCATCTTCCCACCAAAGAGGTGGAATTCGAAATTAAAACCTGGTTTTGAGATAATCAGGTTTTGACTCAAATTCCAATTCTGCAAACAAACGGGCCCTATAGGAATAAGAGTTTCTCTTTTTTATACAATACCCTAAATTCTAAATTTGAATATTTTTCTCACACGTCAACAAGTAATGATGCATAAAAAAGATGTTAGGTAGGACCCAAAATTAAATTTAGATTTAAAAGTTTGAAGGACAATTTCACAATATAGATCGAAAGCAAATTTATTTCCATACCTATAGATTTGATTTAAATAGAAGAATGAATAAACTGTACAAATAAGGAACCTTTATCTAGTTATACAATACCTAATTTCCAAATTTGAATATTTTTCTCACACATCAACAAGTAACAATCAATAGAAAGTTGTTAACTAAGATCCAAAAGTAAATTTGGATTTAAAAAATTGAAAACCAATTTTACAATATAAATCTAAGTCAAAATCATTTCTTCAATTATAAATTTAATCTAAATAAAAGATGGCAAGATATATGATATTAGATTTAAATTATTTTACCAAAATATTATAAATAAACATACCACTTATATACTTAACAATTCTTTTACCTAATATATGTCACTTCACAATAATCATACTTTCAAAACAAACCACTCAAAATAAATGCAAAACAAGAAAAACAATACCATATAATGTTGTAGCTTTACGAACTAAAATCTAGACGACATCATGAAAGAGACTGAATAATTGCCTTTGTAAATTTTCCAATCGATTGGTATATAGTTGCTTGTCACATATTTTATGATGCCCATGAGACAATGAGTCTTTAATGATTTGTCCCTTTCTAATATGATATTATACGGGCATGGATTCTTGCTATTACTATAAGAACAAAAAATAATTGGATTAAAAAATGACTTGTTCTTATGTGGGGTTTGATATAGACCGTTTAACAAATTCACTAAAGAATGACAACTTAAGTTATTATTATGTAAGTATTGGTCTTTCTCAAACCAGCATATCATTACATCACATGATGTATGCCCAAGAGAGGATTCTTTATTAATAGGTTTCTATATTCCATAATGGTCTAGAGATGTTTTAGGTAAAGAATAAGCTTTTAAAAATGTGGGTCACAAGGTAAAGAACTCTTGTCCATAAATCCTTACAATTTTTTTATGAGAAGGATCCAAACCAACTTCATTTGCAAGCTTTTGTGTTGGGTTCTTTTTGGAAGTTTTTGTGAGCTCAGTGAGATGTTCAAAGTGAATTGTGTTTGATATATTTTTTAAAATTGTAAAAAGGGTTATATATATATATATATATATATATATATATATATATATATATATATATATATATATATTATCATAAAAGTTGGTTATTCATAATAGTTTGATTTGTATTTTCAGTTAATGAAAATTGAAAAAAAAAAAGAATCAAGTCTTATTGAATGTAATACAAGTGATGTTTAAAATCGATAATGATGGAGTTGTATCATAAGGAATTACGACACAATAAGAGAAACACACTAGTAGTTATTATAGCTAACTTTGTGCACCTACAAATTCTAAATAGTACATCGAAATTTGACATTTTTTTTACCGTCTCCATATGCAACTTAACCACTTATAGCTATTGTTTTGACTTCTGGATAGTAACTATACACATTATGGGATCTGTTATGCACACAAGGATTAAAAAGTGACCATTTCAAAGTGTTACCTGCAACTGCTTAAAGATGCCTAAGTAACCATGCATTAAAACCACCTCATAAATTGTCAGTACTTATAGAAAAATTCCTCAGTAGTACGCTATGGGTACCAATAAAGTTGCACAATTGCTCTAATTAAAGTCTACAAATACCAACTACTTGGAGTACAAGTGGGCATCTATTGGTACATGTGGAATTTATTAATGGGCTTTTTAGTTATCATTTTTTGATTTCTTTAAAGTTAGTAATGGAAGGTTGGTTGAGCAAGGAGTGAACTATAATTGGAACATGGACGGTAACTGATGCTCTTCTCCTTAGTTCCCAATCCAAAAAAATTAATTGTTCAATATCATTGAACATACTCTTAATTAATAAAATTTGAAAAAAGAATTTTGATGAAATATAAGACAAATGACCTTTTAAAAGTACATGATTAAATTATATAAAAATAACTCTGACACAATAAATACCCTCAATTATTAACTCTCAACTCAACAAAATTATTTTTTTCTTATAACTTTAATTCATACTCTTAATTAAGAACATATAAAAACTAAAATATATCAAATAAAAATGACATTTTAAGAATAAAAAATTATAGATATTCTCAATCCTTATCTTTTAATTCATAAAATTGAAGAGTCCCACAAGCATTAAACTATCCTTTGGTTTTCTTCCATATTAATCATTCCAAATTTAATAATAAAAGTAGAAGAAGCTCTCCACCGACACTATTGTTGAGGTACAAATATTAAATAACTATTATAGCAATGAGTAGTTGGTTTTTATATATTTTAATTCTCAAATATTTAATGACGACATTACTTTATGACGTCATAGTTTACAAGAATTTGTCTCATTCTTTCAAATTTTCAATAGGGAATATTTTCCTTAAGTAATGCACTTTTTTTCGTGCCCATTGAATTTTCTATTATTCGCAATGAATTTATATATTTGTTTAATTTGTAAGTATAATTTTAAAAATATTTTACAGTTTTTGTGTGGGTTTGTTGATAGAAATATGTTTTTTTAATAAAAATAATTAGATTATATCGATGTTAGTATTTTGTTTTTAAATATATTATAATATGGTGAATACATATATAAGTAGATTACGATATTATTTTACAAGTAGGTTAAGTTTTTGATATTAAAAATGAGTAAAATAAGGGTGTCGTCTCTTTAAAATAATCAGTTTGAAGACATAAAGATCATCATAAATAGAGTATCGATAACACATTAACATTAAAAACTATAACGAGTCCAAGAACAAACTATAAGCTACGAGTAGCAACATACTATAAACTACGAAAGTATTATCCCTAGAACCATAGTCTAGTAAATCAACAAAATTAAAAAGGGTTTTATTAGAAAGCCCCCAGGGGAAACTAACAATCATAATGGAAAAAGAAAAAGGAAACTAAGCATGACCAACTGACATGTTATCACAACCAGATTGATGGAGCACATTGCTCCAATCCTCAGTTAACAACTTGAACAATTCCATGTAATTCCCTTCATCCTCGACATCTTTTCCCAAAACCTTCTTCCGCATAAGAGAGAATCCCAAATCAAAACAAATAATTCCCTGTAAGAAAAGAATGTTACATGGTAAACAAATGCCACTATACCAAGGAAGGTGGATCCTTAGAAAGGGAAAGAAGACAATGAGACCTCGCTCCCCAAGGGTGAAGACAAAGGAAGATATAAGACATTATAAATCCTAAGTTATGATCTTTTACAATAGATATGAACTTTCAAACAAGAATAAGTTGTGAACAAGGATGCAAATGTCATGAAAGGAGAAGATCCGAATGTTAGACAAATAAATTCATGCAAGAAAGGACATCATGCTATAAAATAAACAAGTTAGCCAAGGGCTAATGGATATTTTTGAAAGGAAGAAATACCATACACTCCCTAAGAGGAAGATCATTTATAATAAACATACTCTATGAGGCATCAAAAATATTGTTATCAAAGATGATGAATCCTTGTGTGAAACAAAGAATCTCATGCGACAAAGAATGTACTATAAACTATGCAAACCCAAAAACAAAGAGAAATAGGTCCCATGAAAGGAGAAAGAGAAAGATTGCCACATTATACAAACCTAGTTGAAAAAAACAATTACAAGAGACATACACTTCTAAATAAAGAAGAGGTTCTAAAGAAGGATATCAATCCCCTAAAGAGAAAAATCCTTAACAAACATGTCCATGCATCGAAGTGTAGTGCCTCCCGTAGTTGCATTCTATTCCATGATTATTTTGATATGATATATACTCTTATTCTGATGTTGTGATTATTTTCATGATGAGATGCATTAGATGCCAATATATTATTTTGGTTGCTAGTATCTTATCTATGATAGAAGGTTAGATTATGTTGTTGTTTACAGTTTGATCATATCTGCATGATGATGTTATTCATGTGGCATGATCCCTTATGGTGATATTTGGTGTATTTTGCATTCAGAAACAATGGACTTATATACTATGACGATTATATTTGATTTCTAGTGTTATTGTCATTTATATGTCGTTGGATATTTCAGTTACTTACTTTCACTAATTTATGCTCATATTGCTAGAAATGATTATTTAATGTTTTTATATTAAAATGCAATGTTAATTTAAATGATATGATGTTCACTACGATGTTCATATAATTGTTATGGACTATGCTTGATGTGATTGTATGAAGTGAGTGAAAGTCATAGTTACTCATTCGTGAGGTCCACACAATGGTATTGTTCTCCTTTGTTGTTTTCTTTCATGTACATTCATGTGCTTCGACTATTTATATTGTGAGCATCTACACTTGATGTTTGCGTGTTTCAGTAAACAGGTACCTGACACATTCTATTTGAGATGTAAGATTTGAATGTGTCTATATTCCTGACAGTGGCGCAAGAGATAGTAACATTGACCTTTCATATTGAGCCAATGTTGTCCCTGTATGGGTGGCGTATCTGTAGTCATTATATTATCTCCTATGGTATGTTGGTAAATCTAGACTTCATATATGCATATGTGATAGACCAATGATATGTTTATGTATTTAGAGTTCTCGTAGCTGGCACATATGATCTATTATTAATTCTGATTTTTAATGTGTTGGGGATTTAATATTTTAATTACTGGCTAATTTATCGTAGTTGGATTTCAATTAATTAGAATCATTTTATTTAGTTTTGGGGAAAATTTCAATAGTTCATTTAAAATATTTAAATGACCTATTTTAAAAGTCACTTTGCAAAAGTGCTTTATGTTTTTGAAAGTGAGTTTCTGAACTCATTTTTTTGGTCTTTTGTGAGAATTTGGATTTTTCTGCAAATTTCATTGGAAAAAATCATGTTTATGCTCATTGCGTTTGATTTTCTCACCAAATTCTTGTGAGGAGCGTCTCATTGGATTTGTGTTGCGATTTGTCAACTTCCTATAGAGCCATCCATATTTTCATGGTGATTTCAATTTATTCTTTTATTTTCAAGTTTTCTCCACTCTGGGTGAGGTAGGGCATCTCACAGTTTCCATTTTACTCTAATTAAATTCATGGAATCACTTGCAATAGTTGAGTGGGTTGAGAATTAGCATATCCTCACATTCTTACTTGATTTTATTACCCAATTGGGTGTGCACGAATTTATATATATTTCTGTGTTGAGAAAATAGGGTTTTGATAGTGTTATGCTATTCAAATTTCTCAGTGTTCTTGGAAATGAGTTTTTATTATAGAAACATAATTTTGGGTGCCTAATGGCGAATGAGTTTTAATTTCATCAATTTCTTTAATGTTTGATTTTTGGGCTTTTTCGTGGATGCACCATTTTGTGTGCCATCCAAAACCTATAAGTTACCTTTTTGGGCATGATTGAGATATTAATGTTTGTAGCCCCCAATGTTTATAGTAGGATTATGGAAGCAAAATGGTTGTAGGACCTTCTGAGTATTTAATATAACAATCCGAGCTTTCCTATTTCATGTTAACATGTTGATTTTTGGTATCTTGCCGATTTTTGCTAAAAAATGGGATTTAAGTGATTTTTGTGGTTTGTTTCCATTCTGCATGTAATTCCCTTGAGATTTTTTTTATGGATTTCCTTATAATCTCCACTCTTGGCATAGTGTCCAATTGAGTAATCTAGTATTTGTGCATTTTTCTTGCTTTCACTCCACTTGCATGCCTTGAGTGTTTTGGAGTGGAATTATCCTCCAATCATTGCTTTTGTGATTGTTGATGCTTTTGTGTTTTCCATGCTTTGTGTAGACCATGATGATGATGCATCTTGTGTATTTCCTCATGTAGATCAAGTGGACAATCCTTGGGTCATACCGTCCTCATGTAGACCGAGTGGATGAAGTCCCTATTTCATATCCTTGGTGTAGCTAAAGTAGACAAAGAACTATCATGTCCTTGTGTAGAGCGAGTAGAAAAATTTGTTTTTGGTCTCTTTCATGTGATGTTGAGCCTTGGGCTAGGTATGTTGAGTAGGCATGTGGAGTATCTCATTATGTAGACCTTGGCCGACCATAAGTGGATGCAGTGGATGCATCAATAAGCTTGCTTTAAAAAGTGAGGACATAATAAAATAATTGGGTTAAAACACTAATCAATATAAACTAGTATCCCCATATGTCAGTATTTACTCGTGTGAGAAGTGGAAACCATTGAATCCCTAGATGTCACGAGTTACCCATGCAGGTGGTAGATGGTACTTGAGCCCCACATGTTAGAATTGACCCGTGCGAGGATGAATACTCCCTATGGTTGGTACTCTTATAACTAGGTTCTTTAGTAATAAGTAGTACTTGATGTATGGTGTTTTTTTTATTCATTATTCTGTATTGCATTGGGCTATTGTTTCATTCTTTGAATTTATGCACCTTCTTGGCATGAGTTTTTTTCCTTGATGTATGTGATTACCATGTGTGTGTGGTTGGGTTACTATCTCTGCGAGCACAGTGGGTGGGACTGATGGTTTCATGTGGAAGGGTTGCATTGCATTATACCCCTATTATTGATCTTGACAGTGGAAAGGGTGGAGGTGAGGTTTGTCTTTGGATCGCAATGGGATCGGGATGAACTGGCAACAAAAGTGACAATGTCAATTCTAGGACAATGGGTGTAGTGGGGGTATGATCCTTCCAACACACAACAATATATGAAGGGTTGGGGATCGACATGGATGGTGATTTTTGTGCCTTGATGTGGAAATATGATGCACTAATGATAGGTGGATGAAATTGATTTAATGGAATGAATCCAGGGTTGACCGAGGAGGATTTTTTAGGGAAGGTCCAGATCAACAACATGGCACACAGTCTCTTGTATTGTAGGACCCAGCCTAATGGGTAACAAAATGTACCTTCTAATGTACACTCTAGATTATCACAGGACTTGATGGTGATGAAGTCATGTGATATGTCATCCTTTGTGTATCCTACCTATTGGATAAACTTTAATATACACAACTTGAGGGTCAAACCATTATCTATCATTACCTGCTTGACTACAAAGTCATTTACCATGACGACGATGCAGAGTGGGAGATTGTGGTTGGGTTCGACGAATGGCATGTTGGAGGATTTGAATGATATGGAAAAGGATGTGGATAGATGGCCCATAAGGTTCTCAAACTAAATGGTGTTAATTTTTGTGGGGAGACATGCCTCTTGGAGGGATTTGTTGAGGATTTCTTGGTGGATGAGTGAGGTGTGAAGAAGGTCAAGGATGGAGATTTGAGTAGGAGTATTCCCAAGGTGTTCTAGGAGGTTATATTTTTCATTGGATGTGGAAGATACATTAGCACCGACAACAAATATCCTACCTGTACGAGTGGTGATGACTGCACATTGACTATTTGCACCTTTGACATGAATGAAATTGATGATGGGTTCAACTTGGGAGATGCATCCAAAATTTTTATTGTAATTGATATAGGTGGTTGTGTAGTCTTTTCCATCAACATGATCACCTTTCTTACCTTTTCCTTGGTTCTAAGGTGGTGGGTTAGTATTGGCTGCATTCTTGTCAGAATTGTGTTGATAAAACACATTTTGGTAGATCTGAAGGTTTGCATTAGGAAATTCTTGGGTAGGTGCGTCAAATGTGATCTCTTTCTTGTCTATGAGATTCTGGATATAGTGTTTGAGTTTCATGCACTTCATGGTAGTGTGTCCCTTGACACGGTGATAGTTGCATTACTCATTGTCCTTATACCATGTAGGCTTTAGGTTTGACTCATCAAATGGCTGGGTCAGAGGATAGATGATTAAGTTGGCATTGGCCATTTGATGGAAGATTATGTCTAGGGGTTCACCAAGAGGAGTGAAGATGCACTTTTGATTATTCTAGACACATGGCTTGTTTTTTCCTAGGGTGAATGATATAGCATTGGTTTGATTCACTGGGTTTTGAAAATTCTACATGGGCTCTTGGTAGATGGGTATTTGTTGATGACATGCAGGTGTAGGTAGTTTAGGAGCAACCACAACAACTTGGACATTCTTGGTATAGTTCCTAATGGTACCATCATCCAAGAGGCCCTTCTTGATGTCCACCCATTTTCCTTTGATATCCTAATAGGATTGGATACAATTCATGTGAATGAAGTGGGATAACTTCATATGTATATTGTTGATAAAGATTTTTGTGAGATGTTTATCTAGTGGTTGATATGAAAGCCTCATAGTGAGGTTTTTATATCTTTGCAAATAGTTAGCCAGACTCTCACCTCCTTTCTATTTTGAATTGCAGAGATCCAAAAGGGATAGTTTATTTTTATGTTAATATTGTGCTATGAACATTTCATATAATTCTGCAAAGGTTGATATTGATCCATAGGGTATCTTGTAGAACCACTCAATGGCGGTTCCCCCTAGGCTTTTGGGAAAGACGTGCATGAGGAAATTTTATTTGTAAGAAACCTCTTGGAAAAACATGTAGAATTCATTGACATGGCTTAATGGATCTCCCTTCCCTTGATACTTGTCAAACTTGGGCATCTCAAAATGTTTGGGGAAGGGGACCTTTGTGATAGATTTGTCGAAGGGGTAAGGAAAAACCTCCTCAAATGTAAAGGTCTTTCTTTTTATTTTGGCTTAGAGCTCCTTAAGAGCGTTCTTCATCTCTTCCCATTCTGAGTTAGGAGGTGTTAGAGTGGGTACTCCCATTAGGAAAGGGTCATATGGTGCAGAAAAATACAAATTATTTTGAGGGGGATATTGGGGGATTTGGAAAATGGATTGCCCTGCTATGTAGGTGGATCAGAGTGGGTTTTGTGGTGGTGGTTGGGGAAGGTATTGTTGCTAGAGTGGGGAGGCATATTGCTATATAGGGTATGCTAGCATCTATTTCTACTAAGGCATGGAAGGATATTTCTTCTATTTAGGGAAGTATTATTACTATGGAGGAGGTTGGTAAAATGGTGTGGATTTTTTATGTGCTTGGCCGATGTATATGGGGTGCATTCCTACATTGATGAGAGCTGGGACTCATCCTTGGATGTTGGTGATAGGAGGTGGTGGTGTGAGATAATTAGAAAATGGGGAAGATATTTTCTATTATGGTAGTGGTAGGGCTTGAGGGATGGCAGATGACATGGCTAGATAGTTGGTGAATGTGGGGATAGATGTGGTTTGAGGGGGTGATGGTGGTGGTTGTACTACAAATGGGATAGTTGTTTGTAGGATGATGGGATTATAGACATGTGATTAAATTTTTATCCCTAGGGAATGCATCTATTCTTAAGTAAGGCTCCAAATGGAATATGTCCTTGTAGTAGGTTGGGATGTGGGAAATGTTGGGAATGTGCATGTCGTGGTGGGGATTTATGATATGAATGGTTGGTTATGGGGTCTTGTAAGTGGAATACCTATTGTGTAAAATGGTTGTTGGGTTTGTGTATTGGTAATGAAAGGAGGGAGAGACACTTGTACGAAGGTTAGCTGGGTGACAGGTGGAATGGGTGTTTGGGTAAAGTTTTTTTGGGTGGTAGATAGAGGTGCTTGTGATACTCCTTGAAAAGGTGGCATTGAAGTGGAGGTTTGGGTTATGAAAAGTGGAGGTATTGTTTGTGTGGAACTCTACATGGGAGGTGGAGGTGGCTCTTGTGTAGATCTCTATGCTTGAGTGGTGGGTTGAGATGTCATAGGTGGAGGTGGTGGTTCCATGATGGAAAAAGAAGTGGATTGGGTCATCATTTGTACTATGGATAAAGTGGCACTAGATTGAAAAATATGATGAATAGGTGAGGCTACCTAGGATACTTGAAGGATGGGGGTGGCATTTTGTTGGATGACAGAATGGAAGGCATTAGCGAGGATGTGTATGGGATTTGTGGGGTTGAAGGGATGACGATCTAGGGGAATGGGCATACCCTCCTACATGTAGTTGGCTAGGATGGTGAGATGATTTTGGGCAATAATTACACTAAACATTTGTGTGTGGCCCAGATGACTCTTGAATTCTTCCATAGAACCCATGGTGGGTCTTTCATCTAGATCTTCCCATACATTCTTGATTTGTGGTGGTGGTTGTGGATCATATGTTACCATAGCATTGTTAGGATCATTGGGGTTGGATGAACTAGTGGTAAGATTAGGATCCATATCATTTCTCTTCTTTGATAGTGACTTGGAAGGCATGAAATGAAAATCCTAAGATGAGGAATAAAGATGCAATGATGGATGGATGCAAAAATGATTCTAAGGAAACCTAAAGATAGTGATAGGACAAACCTATGTAAATCTAAGGGTAAATGAAAGATTTAGGATGAACCTAAAGGATGTTTGGGTGGTGATTTATTAGTACTCTAGGGATGTTCTTAAGGATCTATGGATTACTTGGTATAAAATGGGAAAAAATTTCCTTTTCTTGGTGTAAGATCAAATAGACGGAGTTGGTTCAGTTTCCTGTCTTGCCCAAGAAATCCATAAAAAAATACCATATCCCGCTTCAAATGTGAAGAAATAGGATTTATCCATACAAGGGTTTCAATTTTTTTTGTCTAAGTCTTTCAAACCCTACCTTGTTCTATTTCTTTGTTACCTTTTTGGGTCACTTAAACTGATTTTGAGTCACATGTCTTAAGTCATCATTGGATGGGGCCAAGTTCCTTAAGTATTTTACCTAGCAAGCCTAATTTAATATTAGTCTCTAACTTGCTAAGCCCCATATGCTATTGTCGCAAGGTCATGGTCTATTTTGTTAAAATATTGTTAACCGCTGCGAGTGGGCTAGCAGTTAAGTTGCCCTTTATCACTAGCTCGCTGGTAGTTTAGATGTGTAGAGGCTAACTATTGTGACCTCACGAGCTCTTAGCCCAAACCCTTTATCGCTAAGTCATAGACTGTCTTAGAACTTTTTTACTAACTACTGCGACCCAATGATGGTTATGTTTATCTTTCAGTCGCCAGATCACATACATGTTTGGCAGTTACTAAAGTCCTTGGCAACTTGGAGATTGCTAAGTTTTGATGTTTTTTGCTAGCTCGTGGTTTCTTCTCATGACCTTGATGTTTTATTTGCAAGTTAAAAGGGTGATGCCAGGTGTCCATATTGCAATGTAGGGTCTCAGATCAATGGTGGTCATTAACTTGCGAAGCATGAAAGATTATTCTATAATCTCCTGGTGAGTTGACAAATAAATGCCACGTAGCAGTCAGTGGGACCAATGTTAGAACCTTGGACGAAGGTAAAGGATAGTCACATCAAGATTAATCCAATGGTGTGCATGTTGCCACTATCCAGAGATGCAGGATTTTGATTCATCGTGACATCATGACTATTTGACATGTGTCCACCTTAATGTCATTGGCCGGAGGATAAAGAAAAAGGTAATCATTAGTTAGATCAAGTTGATATAACATTAGGAATGATGCCTCAATGAGAAGTTACTCAAAGGTTAGTGATAGAAGGATCACACCTTGTTGACACCTATCCCACATGATGTCATAGTGTAGTTTCAAGAAAAGATAAAGTAAGGTCAGATCTAGTTGATCTGATGGTTGGCACATTTCCTAGATGAAAAGGTATGAGATATATATTGATCGCAAGATCACACCTTGATGCCACGTGTCCTTGGTGATATTGTGTTGCTCAGAACTAGAGGCAGTTAAAGAAAGATATGATCTGATAGATCCTACAGTGGGTTTAATGCCTTGACGAGAACTTGCAAGTTTGTTAGTGATCACAGGATCACACCTATGCGATGTGTGTCTTGCTTGGTAAGAAAGATAAAAGATGGGCCCAGGTGCTAGGTGGTTTTGAGTTGGTCATTCCTGATTATTTAGCTTCTCAATGTGGAAAGGATGATGTGGCAAACAAATAAAATGTTTGAGTGGGTTGATCATTTGCTCGATTTTTGTGAATCACACGATCTCACGAGAAGACTTTGCATCAACGATCATGTTTTGAATTTTGGCATTACCTGTTATATTTTGAATATTTGAATTTCTGTAAGGGTTTTCAATAGAAAATAAAGTCGACAAGCCATAATTTATACCCTAATCAAATCTGATTCATTTTGGAATCATAAAGGACAAAGTTGCAGGGTTGGTGAGGTCGAAACATGAGAGAATTGATTGTATCATGTAGATCAAATTCTTGGGTTAATCTAACCTGATCTAATAGAGTTAAAGGAGGTAACTATAGTGAAGGACTACTGAATAAATACAAAGGTGGCTGATCTACCAGTGTTGATCCTGTTAGCCGCCAAAGATGACTTTTGAAGAGAGACTTGTATGGAAAAGGTGCCCATGTCACAGAGAAGTGGGTGAGATTTTACTACTATTTATTATGTAGCCAAAGGCACAGATGGTTTCAATGATGAATTTCCTATCCTTGTGATGTGCTAGTTAGGGTTTTGCTTAAACTAAAGATCAGATTGGATTTGATTGCTCCTGGTTTTATGGCATGCCTTTTCTGCAGTTATTTGATGTGTAGCTGGTTATTGAGGTAACTATTATGTTGCCCTAATTTTTCCATAAATGACCCCAAACTTGTAGAAATCCTTGTTCTTATAAAAGGATTCCCAAGGTCATTTAAGAGGGTCTTTTTTCTAGAGAAGTGTTCTTTTGTTGAATGGAAACCTAAGTACAGTCTTGTTCTAAGATTTTGTGGCTATTTTTTGAGGATGCCCTATTATTCTTGAATACATTTGAAGCTTGTCATGTTATTGAAGGTGTTGTTTTTAACCCCTTTTAAATGTTTGATTGTCTTTGTAAGTTTCTTTAAGTTTCTTGTGAACTAGGATTTGTAAGGCACTTCCCATTCACCAATTTGTAAGCCAGATTGTGAGATAGTTACAGGATGCTTTCAAGGAAAATATAAGTCCCAAGGATTATTTTTGAGGGTTTTTGGAGGTTTATGAATTTGATGACCTTGTACCAGATTGTTGGAAGTTCTATGTAAGGAATAGATCATGTTCATGGGTTTTTAATTTCCTTTCATTAGTATGTTTTAGTGGATGTGTATTCATCTAGACTCTGTGCCCTTGGATAATAGCACTAGTCAAAGACAAAAAAATATCTAAAAATCAAATCAAACTTTTATTTTAAATTTTTTGTATGTAAAATGATCAAATCCATGTTTCAAGACACCTATCCACTGCATGGTTTGCTAAGATTTAGTAAACCAATAAGGTACACCCGCCTGAGTCTATGGAGTTCAAAGTTGAAGGAGGGTCCCTATCCTCAATAATGTTGTTCTTTTCCTGGTAGATCTGGAATTGGGTACAAAGAGTCAAAGGCATTAAATTCCATATAGTGATCTGCAAGAAAAAGTGACAACACAAATTGGTGACTACGCTGGGGACAAAAATATAACAAAGCATTAAAACCTTTTGAGAATCTATGGTATTACATATTGTCAAACTTATACTACCTAGATTGATTCAACCCATCCAAGTAGCCAATAGAAATTGGTCACTCTGTTGGGGAAGTGTTATACTTTTCTTGAAATTATCTAGTGAGTTTTGTGAAAGATCCTTTTGTCTAGTATAGTTTACTCAAGTTTGTTATTAATTACATTTTCCCCTAGAGGGTGGTGAGTCTGAGAGGTTTCAAAAAAGTGATGTATACTTTATGTAAAATGACTAACAAAAGAAGGAATACTAGGTCTTACCTAAAAACACACCTAGAGGTTGTGTTAGAGAGTGGAGTTCCTAAGGGTGATAGGAGAAATTGGTCAAGCCAGGTTGAGTCAGGTCTTGGAGTGTCTTGGAAGCCAAAGAGTAATAATTTGACCCCAGTACCTGAGAAATCTTCATCTTCTTCTACTAGCGCTAAGTTTAACATTCAACATTTGTTAGACCATATATTTGATACCCCTATGGGTAGACCTAAAATTAAAAATGTTACTCATGTCCAATATGAAATAGTTGACACAAGTAGAATGAAAGATTAGGGTGATTGTGGAACATCCCCAAATTTAATGGATCAACCTTGTTATCCAGTGGGTGATCAAGGATTTCAGGATTTGATAGACCTAGAGGGTGATGAAAACTCTAATGCTTCACAATATGATGTTGAAGTTCTCAGGGAAGAAGTACTAGCCTTGAGAAAAAGAGAAAGAGAACAAAGATTACAAGTGCAAAACAAGAAAAAAGAAAGAGAGAAAGAAGTTTGTGAATTGTTTCTTGAAAGGGATAGAGTCTTGAGAGTCACTGCACAACATGAGGCAAATGAAAAAATCTTGAATGAAAAATAAAAAGGACTAAATAAGAATGTCTTTGGTGACATGGATACATTGAGGGAGAAATCACAAAGTGAGTCTCAGCTAAGAAGTGAAGACTTTGAGGGCAGTGGACCGGTTTTAAGATAATTGCAAAGCTAGGAGGTTGAAAATCCTGGTAAGGTTCAACAAAATGCTCTTCTAGAAAAGGGAAAATAAAAGATGTCTGGCCTTCATATTGAAAAACCAAAACCTGAGGATAATTCCCCTAGTGGGATGTCATAATTGGATCTAGAATTAGAAAGAGCTAGGAAAGCTAAATAGGACCTTGCCAAACAGTTAGAAAAGGCTACATTAGAAATTGAAGTTGCATAAATGAAAAGGAAAATTGCCTTGTTGAATCACTCTCTGGTTGATCCTGTAGCTACTAATGTAACATAGGTTGTTGTTGGATCAGTATCAAAATCACAAGGAGCTGGCCCTAGTCAAGGCCTTGGCCAAGTGAAAAATGTAATGACAAATGTTGCTAGCCAAAATTTTCAGGCTTCAGCCCTAGTTCATAATTCTACCGATGGAGCAATTAAAAATGTTACAAATCAGAGTGCAACAGTTGGAACTAGTGGACCTCAAGCTGTTGAAAATATTCAAAGGAGACCTGTTTATTTGTATAGATACCGCCCTTTATTATTTGATGGGATTCATGGCCAGCCAAATGTCATTCCTAATGAGGTAAGAGACAAGATCCCTAAATTTTGTGGAAATAATTCTATTTTTTATGAAGAGAACCTTAAAAATTTCACTGATAAGATGAATGACTTTGAGATTGAGCATGAAGATGTGGTAATCAAACTATTTGTTCAATCTATGAATGAAGATGCTAGAGACTGGTATAAAGGATTGCCTAAAAATAGTATCACATCTTAGGATGAATTTGTCAGATGTTTTAAGGAGTAATATGGTGAACATGTCAAATCAAGCTTTATGCTTAATGAGTTCAATAACATCAAGAAGTTTCCAAATGAAAGTATGACAAAGTTCAATAATAGGTTCCAAAAGGCCATGATCAAACTTTTTTAGGTCTTGAGATTAGACAAGGAAGTGTGTTTAACAACCTATTTTAAGGTAGTTGATGGAAAGTTGTCATACCTTTTAAGAGATAAAAATCCAAGAACCTTGAGGGAAGCCTTCAAAATGGATATAAATATTGAGAGTAATAGGAAAACCTCAGGGAGGGTATTCAAGAGAGAGGATGGAAGATTGTAGAAAGACACAAAAGGCTAAGCAAGTAGGCCAAATAAGGAGGAAGATAAAGTTGAAAAATTAATGCATGTGGTAAAAGACCTCACTGCAAATATTGAGAAGAATGAAAGAAGGTCTTATGACAATAGGCATCAGTATCAAAGAAATGATAGACTTCCAAATATTCAAGATATGCCTTATAAAAAAATTAGAAGGATGCTAAGTCTATTATTGAAAACCAAGAAAATTAGAAGAATAAGCAGACCCCTAATCCTTTGAAAATAAATAATGCCCACAATGTAGAGAACACTCTTTTGTGTGCTTCTTGTAACATGCCTCATTCTTCTTTCCAATGTATAGTAGCCCAAGCATTAGCAGAACATATGGATGATTCTAGTGAGTCAGTGAATTCAAAAAATCAATACCTGGTGGTCAATATGTTTATTATTAAAAGGGCTAATAACATGTGTTTTTATGATGAGGAGGAAGTAGTTGTTGATGTTGACATAAGGATAAAAGAGTACCAAGGGTACCAACAACAAGTTTTTTATGATTCAGATGATGATACTAGTGATATATCATATGATTCAATAAATATGAATGACGATACAAGGCATCCTCATTTCAGGTTGCTTAGTGAAGAAGAAAAATATCCCTTATTGTGGCAACAATTAACCAAGCTAGGATTTATTATGACCTAAGGAGTAGAAGGGTAGAGCCAAATCAGGGTAAACCAGCATCCATGTTTATCAAGGAGGAATCTTTCAAGATTGATGATGGTGCTCCAAGTAAAGGAAAAGATAAGAAAGAAAATAAAAGGATAGATTCCTCTTCTCCTTAGCGAGAGAAGAAGGAAGAAAAATTTGACGGACAAGCTATGTTGGATAAGGGAACAAAAGGTAAGATCATTATAGATGCTCTATCATATTTTCCTACTTTTAATATGAAGCACGCTCTTACCCAAATGAAAGTTTCAGTCCCTTTGATAGAGATGTTGAGAATTAGGGAGCATAGAGAGGAAGCCTTGCCATTATTGAAAGACATTACAGATTTCCCTTTTGATAGTAAAAAGGAAAACAAAGAAAAGAAGAATAAATCTGACCAAAATGCCCCTGTTATATATGCAAGGAATGCGATTACTAGAGATCCTTCACAGATTGATCCTTTCTATGTGACTCTCCTTATAAACAACAAGCTTGTGAAGAATTGCATGATCGACTTTGGTGCAACAACAAGTGTAATGCCTTATGCAATTAGGAAGGCATTAGGAATGGAAGTTGATACTTCTTTTGGCTGTTGTTATGCTATGGATAAAAGGGAGTTCCCTATGATTGTTACCCTAAAGGGGGTAGAAGTCAAAATTGCTACATTCCCTAAGGCCATTTAAAAGATGGATATTGTTGTTGTAGATACACAACCAAATTATGGCATGTTGTTGTCTAGACAATGGGCTATAGAAGTTGAAGGCCATGTACAATTGGATCTATCATATGCAAGAATCCTAATCAATGGGAAGGAAGTAAAATTGTATAGGGAACTTAAAGCACCGGTAATGGTTGAAAAGGTGTATGGTAATATGCTCAACTGTTATGTTAATGTTTACATTGAAAATTTTATAGTTGAGAAGATCCTCCCACAATGCAAAAATTCTAATCCAATGGTGGAGGAGCTGAAGTCACAATGATTTGGTTTGTGAAAAATGTAATTTGATGGAGCATGCACAAAATAAGGATCAAGAGCTGGTGTCCTATTTGTTTCTCCATCAAGTATGACCTTCAAGTACTCCTTCCTACTAGCTTTTCATTGCACAAATAATACTGCCGAGTATGAGGCTTTACTTTTAGGTTTAGACATTGCAACTAGACATGGTGTAAAGTTCTTAAAAGTATTTGGTGACTCTGAGCTAGTGGTTGCACAAGTAAGATCTCAATATGCTGTAAGAAATGATAGATTGAAACTATATAAGCATGTTGTTTGGGATCAAATTGAATTTTTTGATGCTTTTAACATCAAGTGAATAGAGAGGTCAAAAAATATTATGGCATATTTCTTAGAAAATGTTGCTTTGAAGAGTGATGACTTGACCTTATGTGGAGTGTCTATTGTGGAGGTTAAGACTAGGCAATATGTACTAGATAATGTTTATAATTGGCAAGTCTTTGAGAATGATCATGATATACTCAAGTTTATCTAGTGCCTTGATCATTATGAAGGTCAAAATGTCAATTACAATGCTGTGGTTGAATTCATAGATGGAAAATACACTATATTTGAGGAGGTTGTGCAATTGAGTTCTAATCAGATCCCTAAAGGACTTGTTGAGATGGAAGCATTATTCACTAATAATAATGATTATTTGAAGAAATCTAATGCTAAGATTGAGGATCTTGAGGAGGTCAACTTGGGATCAAAGTCTTCACTGTAGGTAGTATATATTGGAAGAAGATTAGATCCCCATGTTAGAAAAAAATTAATAAAGTTATTAAGGAAGCACAAACATGTGTTTTCCTAGTCATATGATGACCTAAAGGCTTATAGGGAAGACTTGTTCCAACTTGAGATCCCATTGAAATTAGATGCAAATCATTTCAGACAAAAGCAAAGGCCAATTAGTCCATTGTTAGCCCCGAAAATGCAACAAGAATTGATAAAGATGAGAGATGCTGGTATAATCCAACTAATTAGGCATTCAACACGGGTTTCTAATTTGGCCCCAGTCAAGAAGAAAAATGGTGACATAAGGATTTGTTTTGATTTTATAAATTTGAATGTACCATCTTTGAAATATAATTATTATTTGCCTAATATGAAGGCTATGTTGCATTAGGTTACTAGTTTTGATCTATTGTCAATGATGTATGGATTCTTAGGATACAACCAGGTGTTAGTAAAGGAATTGGAGCACTTCAAGACTACATTTAACACCCCATGGGGGACTTATGTTTATGTGATAATTCCATTTGGTCTCATGAATGTTGGAGAAACATTTCAAAGGGCTATGGATGTTGCATTTAAAGAATTTATTGATATATTCATGGTTGTTAATCAAGATGACTTAACTGCATATTCCAAGAAGGAAGGAAACCATTGTGGTCATTTGGAAAGGATTTTTATTAAGGCCTTGGGATATGGTCTTCCATGAGCCCTAAAAAGTGTCAATTTTTAGTAACTAAGGGAAGGTTATTAGGCCATATTGTGTCAAAGGAGGGAGTCATAATTGATCCAAAAATAGTGGAGACTATCCAGAGGGCACTGCTCGAAAGAATGTTAAAGGATTGTAATATTTCTTAGGAAAGATCAATTTTGTGAGAAGATTCATTGCAAATTTTCTAGAAGTTGTCGAGCCAATAGTAAAGCTATTGAAGAAATGAGTAAAATTTAAATGGAATGGAGAGGCCCATGCAACATTTGAGAAGATAAAAAGGGCAATTCAGGAAGCCCATGTCTTAAGATCACCAAATTATGATAGGCCTTTCTCATTATTTTCATTTTCTTCATTCCATACTATTGAAATTATCCTATTGCAAAAGGATGAAGAGGGATATGAACATCCAATTGCATTTTTTAGTAAATCCCTACAAGAAGATGAGCTAAATTATGAAATAATGGAGAAGAAAGAATATGCATTGGTTAAGTCAGTCAAAGCATTCATACCTTATTTAGTATGTGAGAAGGTGATAGCATATGTGCCACATGCAGTGGTCAAGGATATTCTAACCTAGTCAAAGGTTACTGGTAAAAGATGTAAGTGGATCAATATAGTTCAAGAATTCAATTTAGAGATCCATATTACAAAGTTGATAAGAGGAGTAGGCTTATCTAAGCTTATGACAAAGGAAAATATAGATGTTGTCTAGGTAAATAATGTTGGAGTATAGGATAATTTGACTACTAGCATTGAGATGCAGCCCTGGTACTCTGATATTGCTTATTTAATTAAAAATTCCAAGTGCCCTAAGAACATGAATGATAATCAAAGAAGGACTCCTAGGTTACATGTCCAAAGATACACACTAATACATGGTGATTTGTATTGGAAGGATAAATATGGTGTGTTGTTTCTATGTTTAGATGAATGGAAAGCTGGTAAAGTCTTGATGAAAATGCATGATGGTGTCTGTGGAGGGAACTATTATGCAAGGAAAACTACTCATAAGATCCTAAGGGATGGTTATTATTAGCTCTATTTGTTTAAAGACACTTTCAAGTTTGTGCAAAGGTGTGAGTCTTGTCAGAAATTATCTTCCAACTTGAAATATTCAGGTGCTCTATTGTTAAACCCAGTAGTAGTTGAAGAACCATTTGTTATGTGGGGGTTGGATTTCATTGGTGAGTTCACAGAGAAATCAAGTGGTGGTCACATTTGGATTTTGGTGTCTATAGATTACTTTACAAAGTGGATTGAGGCAATTCCTACCAAAAGGCAACTAGTAAGGTTGTAATTGATTTCCTGATGGACAACATACTCACTAGATTTGGTGTACCTATCAAGTTGATGATGGCTAATGCCATGTATTTTAGGTCTCAAGATTTTAAGCAGTTTTGTGATGATAATGGGATTGTGGTATCTATTCCTCTCCTTGTCATCCACAAAGTAATGAACATGCATAATCTAGAAACAAGAGCATTTTGCAAATTTTGAAGAAAAATTTAGAGAAAAACAAAAGGGCTTGGCATTCAAAGTTGAAATTGGCTTTGTGGGCTGATACAATTACCGAAAAGAGAGCTACTGTAAAGTCACCTTTTGAATTGGTGTGTGGAATTCATGCAAGATTACCTTTAAATAATCTTCTCCCTATATACAAGTTCATGAATGATGAAGATATAGAGACAACTAATGCTATGTAGGACAAAATGGTGCATCTTATTGAGTTGGAGGAAATCAGGAGAGAAGGATAAAAGAAGAATTTGAAGGCTCAACAAAAGATGAAGTATTTGTTTGACAAGAGATCCTGTGATAGAAAATTCTAGCCAGGCAATTTGGTGCTTCAATAGAATGCAAGGGCTGAAGACAAAGGGAAGCACAATAAACTTGAATCCTTATGGCTAGGACCTTACATAATTCATCAAATACAAGGTAATGATTCATATTTCTTGAGAAATTTGGATAATGAGATCCAGGAGTTTCCAGTGCATGGAAAATTCCTGAAAACTTTCTTTTCCATGCACAATAGTTTTTAGGTGTGTTTTCTTTAAGTGTGTATTTTAGGTCAGTTTCCTATTTTTGAGTGGTCTATGTCCTAGAGTGTTGGTTTCTTGCATTGAGCTTGCATTCAAGAATCCTTAGTTAGAGTCACTGTTGCTTCAATTTCCTATCCTACCCAAGAAATCCATAAAAAATTTCCATATCCTACTTCAAATCTGAAGAAATAGGATTTATCCATGAAAGGATTTCAAATTTTTTTTGTCTAAGTCTTTCAAACCATAACTTGTTCTATTTCTTTGCTACCTTTTTGGGTTACTTAAATCAGTTTTGAGTCACAAGTCTTAAGTCATCATCGGTAGGGGCCAAGTTCCTTAAGTATTTTACCTAGCGGGTTTGATTTAACATTAGTCTCTAACTATCTAAGCCCCATATGTTATTGTCGCAAGGTCATGGTTTGTATTGTTAAAATCTTGTTAACCACCATGAGTGGGTGAGTAGTTAAGTTGCCCCTTATTGCTAGCTCACTAGAAGTTTATATGCTTAGAGGCTAGCCGCTGTGACCCCGTAAGTGCTTAGCCCAAACCCTTTATCGCTAGGTCACAGACTTTCTTAAACCTTTGTCACTAATCGCTGCAACCTATCGATGGTTATGTTTATCTTTTAGTAGCCAGATCATGGACATTTTTGGTGGTTACTGAAATCCTTGGCGACCTGGCAAGTGTTAAGTTTTGATGTTTGTTGTTGGCTCACAATTTCTTCTCATGACACTGATGTTTTCTTAGCGAGTTAACAGGGTGATGACAGGTGTCCATATTGCAATGTAGGGTTTTAGATCAATGGTGGTTGTTAACATGTGGAGAATCAAAGAATATTCTATAATCTCTCAGTGAGTTGATGAATAAATACCACATAGTAGTCACTAGGACTGATGTCAGAGCCTTGGATGAAGGTAAAGGATAGTCAGATCAAGATTAATCTAATGGTGTGTGTGTTGCCGCTATCTAGAGATGTAGGATTTTTATTCATCATGACATCATGACTATATTGACATGTGTCCATCTTGACATCATCGACCGAAGGATAAATCAAAAGGTAATCATCGGTTAGATCAAGTTGATCTAACGAAAGGTGTGATGCCTCAATGAGAAGTCTCTCAAATTTTAGTGATCACAGGATCATGCCTTGTTGACACCTATCCCACATGATGTCACAATTTAGTTTCAAGTAAAGATAAAGTAAGGTCAGATCTAGTCGATCTGACAGTTGGCACATTTCATGGATGAAAAGGTGCAAGATATATACTGATCGTAGGATCATGCCTTGATGTCGTGTGTCCATGGTGATGTCATGTTGCTCAAACCTAGGGGAAGTTAAAGAAAGATATGATTTGATATATCCTACAGTGGGCATAATGCCTTGATGAGAACTTGCAAGGTTCTTAGTGATTGTAGGATCACGCTTATGCGATGCATGTCTTGCCTAGTAAGAAAGATAAAAGATGGGCCTAGGTGCCAAGTGGTTTTGAGTTGGTTATTCCTAATTGGCCAGCTTCTTAGTGTGGAAAGGATGGGGTGGAAAATAAATAAAAGGTTTGAGTGGGTTGATCATTTTCTCAAATTTTATGAACAACATGATCTCCTGGGAAGACTTTGCATCAATGACCATTTTTTAAATTTCGGCATTACCCATTATATTTTGAATATTTGAATTTCTGCAAGGGTTTTCAATAGTTAATGAAGTCAGTGAGCCATAATTTAAACTCTAATCAAATCCGATTTATTTTGGAATCATAAAGGATAAAGTTGCAGGGTTGGTGAGGCCGAAACAAGAGAGAATTGATTGTATCATGCAAATCAGATTCTTGGGTTAATCTAATGTAATCTAATAGAGTTAAAGAAGGTAACTACACTAAAGGACTGATGAATAAATGCAAAGGTGACTGATCTACTAGTGTTGATTCGGTTAGCCGCCAAAGATGACTTTTGAAGAGACACTTGTCTGGAAAAGGTGTTCATGCTGTGGAGAAGTGGATGAGATTTTCCTACTATTTATTATGCAGATGAAGGTAAAAATGGTTTCAATGATGAATTTCCTATCCTTGTGATGTGCCAATTAGGTTTTTTCTTGAACTGAAGATCAAATTGGATTTGATTGCTCCTATTTTTATGACATGTCTTTTCTGTAGTTATTTGATGTGTAGATGGTTGTTGAGGTAACTTTTATGTTTCCCTAATTTTCCCCTAAATGACCCCAAGCTTGTAGCAATCCTTTTTCTTATAAAAGGATTCCCAAGGTCATTTAGGAGGTTCTTTTTCCGGAGAAGTGTTCTTCTTTTGTTGAAAAAACTGGTTGGAAACCTAAGGATAGTCTTGTTCTAAGATTTTGTGGCTATTGTTTAAGGATGCCCTTTTCTTCTTGAATGTACATTTGAATCTTGGCATGTTATTGAAGGTGTTATTTTTAACCCCTTTTTAGTGTTTGGTTGTGAGTTTCTTTAAGTTTCTTGTGAACTAGGATTTGTAAGACACTTCTTGTTCACCAATTTGTAAGGAAGATTGTGACATAGTTACAGGCTTCTTTAAAGGAAAGTATAAGTCCCAGGGATTATTTTTGAGGGTTTGGGGAGGTTTATGAATTTGATGACCTTGTACTAGATTGTTGGAAGCTCTATGTAAGGCATATATCACTTTCATGGGTTTTTAATTTCCTTTCATTAGTATTTTTCATTGGATGTGTATTCATATAGACTCTATGACCTTGGATAATAGCACTGGTCAAAGACAAAAAATCATTAAAAATAAAATCAAACTTTTATTTGATATGTTTTGTATGGAAAATGATCAAATCCATGTTTTAAGACACCTTTCAACTACATGATTTGTTGAGATTTAGTAACTAATAAGGTACACCTGCCTGAGTCTGTGGAGCTCAAAGTCTAAGGAGGATCCCTATCCTCAACAATGTTGTTCTTTTCTTAGTAGATCTGGAATTGGGTACAAAGAGTCAAAGGCATTAATTTCCATATAGTGATCTGCAAGAAAAAGTGACAACAGACAAGATTGTCAACCTTAGATAAACTTGTGATCTTTGGAAGATAGGATCCTTTTTGATGTGGGCCAATCCTTGTATTAAGATGTTGAGGCCTAGAAGGACAAGTACTAGATACCCTAGAAAAATGCTTAATTGAGAGGGTGAGGATATAAGATGGTTTTGATTTAGGATAAGAATTTTACCAACTCAAAAGGATATGACACTAAGTGGAGTTTTGGATGGCTTGATTGATTTTTGAATTTGTATTTTGAACAAGGATGATTGGTTTAATCTAAGTGAGGCTATTTGAAGGGATGACGTAAATAAACCTAAAGGAAGATCTAAGATGTCAGGATGATGAGAAAATTTTGTGAGAATTAAAAGGATATGTTTCGCGATAGGCCAACTAGTCTTCTCTTTCAAGGATAACACAGACATGGTTTATTTGAAATCGTGGTCCAAACTATATGATTTTGGCATTGTAAGTTACTCTACCGAGTTTCTCTTGGTACTTGGTCTCTTCCTTGATTATTTTTATGAGATCTTGGTGATCTTTAAGCTTGTTTTATGTAACTTTATTCTCTTGATATACACAAGAAACTGGTATTTTTTGTTTCTTATTCTTTGCTGAATTAGTCATGTGTCCAATTTTTCCAATCTCTGAAGGTGATGATGTGCATAATTTTAGGATCTTTTCAAGCTAGGTAGTGAATGTGGTAAGTGTTCCTTGACTCAGGTTTTTGAGCAATCTATGGATCTTTTGAAAATGGTAAGCTAACAATCCCACAAGAGACAAAGAAATCTAGTGGGAAAAATACATTATGGTTTGATCTCTTTAGAAAAAGGACTTGAGACTTTGAATGTGTATGTTTGAACAAATGTTTTTATGAGGTTTGCAACATCAAAGAAACACACAAGCACTTTATACCCTAAGGAATTGGCTTAACTTGAAAACCTTTTCTCACATACTTAGGCACACACCTAAGAGATAATCAGAATACAACCATTGTTGACCACACAATGGATCAACAATTCTGTATTAGCTGACTCCAAATTCTTAAGGATGGAATGATATGGTGAGTGTCTTTGGGAGTTTACTATCCTCCTTTCACAAAGATTATCAATCCTTCAGGAATAGATCAGGTGGACCTCTAAATTAATGGCATCTAGTAAGATCCATAGTGTCCTTCCAATTGGTTTGTATGCATGTGACTCACTTAAGAGCCTAGTTTACCATGCCAAAATCATAGGGATATTCACCTACCTCAAACTACCATCAACACATATCGCTCGAGCTTGAGAGGATAAGGTGAGAGTTTTCTCAACACCTTATTTATATACTGATCAGGTAATTATCAGTTTAAGGTCATTCTCTAAAGGGGAAGTGCCCCACTCTAGACAAGAATTTCTAGAAGAAAAACCAATTGAGTTTGATCTTTCTCTTCATCCAAGTTCCACAAGGGCAAGGGGCGAGGATACAAATACAAAATAATTGTTTCTACGTTTCTTACTTTAATAGGGATTTTGCAATAAAAATAAATATCTCTAAGGAAGTGTTGAAAAAGACTCCTTCAAACACATGGAGAAGAGTTCATTTCCAAATTGAACCTAAATTAGGCTAAGTTTTTTTCTATCCTAGAACATCAAACACTAATGTTTAGCATGCAAAGTTATTTTTGAGAGAAAATGAAAGTTTGATTTTGCAAGAAAAATAATAAGTGTTACTTCTCTTTAGCATTCAAGATTTATGTGATTTTCTTTTAAGCCCAAATCAAAGTATTTCATTGAATTATTCATTAAATTTTAAGCATTCAAGAGTTTGTGTTAATTCTTTTCAAACCAAACTTGAAGTGTGAAGATTGATTTGTTAATTTTAACCTTAGTTTGTTTTAAGCCCATATTGAAAAGATGAAGTGTTGTGAGGAATACATTGTTCCCTTTACGCACCAAAGTTAAACATGAATTAATTTAGTTATTAAAATTTTTAGCCACGATCCAACTAGCGGAGCCTTCAATCCTGCGTGCCTGCACACACACCAAAAATACATACTATGGAGTTGCAATCCCATGGGTTGTACACATAATCCTGTGGGTCTGTGAGAATAAACATGGACTAGAAAGATGTATGATAGAAAATAATTAAGAATTTATACTTGTGTGATCCCGCAAGGTCAACTGTTGATCCTGCCAAGTCAAACAATGATTCTGCGGACTGTCAAGAATGGAAATAGATAGAAAAAATATAGAAAAAGATAGAAAGTGAGTTTTTATAGGAACTCGATCCCACTAGTTTATGTTGCGATCCCGCCGATTGTCAAAAAATAGAATAAGATAGAGAAGAAGGGGGGCAAACATAAAGGGAAGTTTTTATGGGAATGTGATCCCATGAGTCTAGGTCGCGATCCTACTGACTGTGCCAGTGATCTTGCTAGAGGGTGTTTATGATGTTGCACGAGTTTTGACAACGAGAATGATGACACAATTGCTTCTTCTTCCTTCCTTCGACTTGCAAAAAACTAAAAAAACCTTGCAACACACTCAAACAACAAAAAAATGTTAATATTTGGTTAGTTTTTACAAGATAAAATGGATGAGATAGATAAGAAAATGACCCTAAAACTGGGTCCCACTAGGCGTGCCAAAATGTATACTATGAAAATGTGTTTAAAGGAATACAATAAAGCTAGAAAGAACTCAAAACACAAGATCAAAACCGCATATATGATTAGACAAAAGAGAACTAAAATACTTAAAGAAAACTAAGAGAATCCAAACTTCTTAATCGAAATAAGCCCCCTTTAATGTGTAGATTTGTCCAAGATTAGATATGTGTGCTCAAAGATGTTGGTCAAGATTCAAAGGTGAGTGAAAAATTTGACATTATGAGGTTATGTTTAATGTTTTTCTCTTCAAAATGGCATGATAAAAATGCATAAAAGATGGATGAAAATGAAGGAGGAGGATCAATTTATAGGTAAGAGGAGGGTGGAATGAACGGTCAAGATGAAAAACTGAGGGAGGGGAGAGATGAATTTGAGATAGAGTACATGGATTTTTCTTTCTCAAATGCCTCTTATTGTGACAAGTGTCACAAGGAGAGAGGTTTGGCAGAATGAGGGAATGTGACCATTTTGGGAGATGTGAGAGGGGAAAAAGGTGTAAGAAATGGGTGGAGCGTGTAAGAGGGATGTAGGAGAATTTAAGGTTGACATGAGGTGAGGGAGTTGGGGGATGTGAGGATGTGACATGAGGGTTGACTTGGGTTGGGTTAGGATTTCCTAATGCATGGATTATGATTGTGCAAATATTTAGTGGGTGATTAGGCTTGGATTATAAGGAAAGTGAGAGAATTAGGAGGATGTGATGAGAGGAGAGAGAATGAGTGAAGGGTTGGATTAGGAAATCATGGGTCATTAGATAATTAAGAAGGTTTAGCATGTGTGAATGGGTTGGGTTGAGTTAGAACTAGGGGGTTGGTAGTTGGGATAGGTTAGGTTAGGGATTAAAGTTAGGAGCCATGTGCTAAAATTGAATTAAATGCATTCTTTAATTCCAAGTGGAAGGAAAAAGGGATTTATGAATTAATTTAAATAGATGAATATATTTATTTAAATTAATAGAGGAAGGGGATTTAATTAACTATCAGATTATGGGTTTCCATTTAGATAATTAATTGGACTATAGTTAATTAATTAAATTAATTAACTAGGGGATGACATAAATTAAATAAATATTTAATATTTAATCAATTAATGTCCTAGGAGAGAACTAAATAGGATTACTTAATTATGTAATCAAATTCAGGTGTCTACAGGACCAACACTAGTGGGTTAGCTAGATATTTCTTGAGCTTTTCAAAGGATTTATGAGATAAGTAATCCCTTGTGAACTTGACATCTTTCCATAAGAGGTGATAGAAAGGATGGACCTTATCTTCTAGCTATGACATGAATCTAGAAATGGACTGTAGTCTTCCTTGTAGGCTTCATAGTTGTTTGAGAATCGTAGGAGGTGGCATATCTAGGATGGCTTTTATATTCTTTTGGTTTACCTCATTTCCTCTATGGGATATGATATATCCTACCAACTCTTCTCATTTTACACCTAAGATACACTTCTTAGGATTTAGCCAAACCTTGTATTTCTTTAATCTATCAAATATTGTTGTTATGACAACGATGTGTGATTCTCTCATCTTTGATTTTCCTAGGATGTCATCAACATATTATTTCATGATATCATGAAGGAGGTCATGCAATATAGTCATCATACATGTTGATAGGTGGATCCAACATTTTTGAGACCAAAGGGAAGGACTTGATAAAAAAAGGTACCCTAAGGTGTAGTGAATTCTATATTGTGTTAATATTCTACTATAGTTCTAATCTGATTGTAACCAAAAAATCCATCCATAAGAAATAGCATTTCATGTCCTACTATCAAATCCACTATGATGTCTATTTTGGGTAGTGAAAAATCATCCTTTGAATATGCTAGGTTTAAGTCTCTATAGTATGAATAAATGTGAATTCCTCCAGTGACCTCACCTACTAGAACAATGTTGGAGACCCATTTAGGATAATCTATATGTCTTATAAATTCAACATTGAACATCTTTTTTAACTCTTCTTTGAATAATAGTGCCACTTGTGGATGTATTTTGTGCATCTTTTGTTTGATAAGCTTTACTTTAGGTTCTACTACAAGATGATGGATGAATAGATCGAGGACCAATCTAGGCATATCTTTGTAAGTCCATGCAAAGTTATTCTATACTTTTTGGAGAAATACAGTAATTTTGGATTTCACTTGGTCACTTAGGGATGATGCATTAAATGTGATCTTAGGATTCTCATCTATTCCAAGGTTTACTTCAACTGTATCTTCAATGATTATAGAAGACTTTTTTGGTGATAGATACATGAAGGGAAAGTTAACTTCTACCTATTCTAGCACCTTAGAAAGGTTTTCACTAGATTATATTTCCTTTGTTTTCTCTTTTTCTTCATCTAAAGGTGCCTTGGAAAGGTTTTCACCTGGGGATATTTTATTGTCTTTTTTATTTTTCTTTTATTTTTCCTTTTTGAAACTATGAGAGATGATTAGGCTAGCAAAGTAGGCTTGGTCATTGTAATAGATTTTTTTCTCATAGTCTTGGTGATCTCTTAGGCTAAAGAGGGATAAAAATACCTCATCCAAATCACATATATCCAAAGATGGTGGTGATTCTTCTTAGTCCCAATCAATAAGTTCATGATATTTGAGTGGGAGGCTAAGGGATGCAAGAAAAACTTCAGTAATGGAAAGGACATGATTGGTATCAATGAGATCATATTCGATGTATTGGAAGGGGTCTTGATATATTGGACCCTCTTGCATTGTGTTCCTCTCAATCTAAGAGGTAATTCAATGTGAAGATGAAAAAAAATGCACTTATTAGGGACTTAAAAGAGTGGGTGAATAAGGGATCACCTTGTAGGGGTTTTTCCAACTTGTGGTGATGAAATGTAGAAGCCTTCACACCTCACAGCTAGGGTTATACATATGGTAAGTAACTTCAGAGGATGATATAGTCCTCTTGCATTACAAGTGTTAATCCAAGGATAAAAGGGTAGTCTTATAAATTAATGGTTTTTAGTTAGGTTTTTGGCATCCCTCCAATCAGTTTGTATGCATGTGAGACACTTAAGTCTCTATTGGACAAGGTCAACACTTTAGGCACTGTGTTACCTGATTTGAACTATCATCCACACATAATGCTCGAGATTGGTAGGATAAGAAAAGTTTTTGTTCAATTTATTATTTATATACTAGTTGGTGTATTTACCAATTTGAGTTCATCCTTTGAAGGGGAGCACTTCCCTCCAAATAGGCCTCTCTAGAGGAAAATATAAAATTGGCTTTCTCTTACACCCAAGATCTGCAAAAGCGAGGGGAGAGGATAAAACAAATTATAACTTTGTATCACATAAAATAATAGGATTTAGTCTATAACCATTGATTGAAGGATTTTAAGGGATTAACTCCACCAAAAAATCCTTCCAAACATGAAATATATGGGGTTGAATTACAAAATGAAGTTAATTTAGCGCAGCTATGTGCAACTATCTAACATAAGACACTTCCATAAATAATTAAAGATCATCCATTCCAAGCATGAAAGTGTTCATTCCATTAAAAGATAAAAATAATATATTTAAACCATTAAATCATTCCTGGGAAAATCTAAAAATATTAGTATTTTGTCTATTTTTGGTCTTGAGAAATTAGATAAGAGCCGCACCACTAGTTATTCATTAGGAAATATCAAGCTAAAACTAGAGAAACTTGCCATTAGGTGGTGATGCCAATGAACAAATATAGACATCGATCTATATAGACGCGAATCAACAAAGACATCAATTCTAGAGTCAACTAGAAATCAAAAGAAGAATAAAAAATTAAGCACATGGCAAAATACGTACACTTACCCAGTGGAGATGACAATCTAGGGAGTGTAGAGACTAATCTATGAAGACATCAATTTGCAAAGATGACGATGTAGCCTATGGTTATAAAACTTAATTTTTTACCAACATTTAGTTTTGTAAAAACCTATCTTTGATAAAATAATTGAATATAATATTACTAAAAAACTATAGGAATGCAATTTAAAATAAGTTATCTTGCAAACCTAGGTGTCACTAAGTCTCAGGCAGAGATGTGAGTCAGTAGGTGTAGACATTGGTTTCCACAGACAATGAAATTTAGGAGGAGATGCTTCTACATCAAATAGAGATATCGATGTGTTATCTGGGCCTATGTGTTCATAAAAATTTCAAAAATTGTTAGAGTTTTAGGGATATGGGTCCCATGAGGTATGCCAAAATGTATGTGTTCTTTCTTCAACCTATGTAGTCAAGCATATACAAGGAAAAAAATAATAAAAAACATGCATTCAATGTTAAATGACAACTAAGAAACTCACACAACCTCTAATTGAACTAAAATGGAAGCACCTATGTTCCATTTGACTTGATCATTAAGGAGATTTGTGGGTGTTCTCTCCAAACATAATATAAGATCCCCAATGATGCAAATATCGACGGTGGATGAAGGTATAATGAAAACTAATGGAGATCAAACAAGCTTGCAAACTAGTATGAAGAACTAGCAACAAACATTCAACCAAATGAAGATGAACCAATGATCTTGGATGAAAAAATGATACTAAGATGATATGAAAACTAACATAGATTCAAGATTAATATGCTATGATATGAGATGTAGACAAGATATTAAGATAACATGTATAAGCTAAATGCTCTAAAATTTCTTGAAAATAAACTAGCATAATAAATATGTAATGAAAATGATGGATAAAATACAAGAGGTGAAGATCCTATTTATATATTTTTGAGAGAGATGAGAGGGATTGGATGAGGTGGAACCTATGCGGAATCCACATAGGAGCCACATAAAAGAAACATAGGATAAATGATGTCCATTCAAAGGGCATGAGTTTCTCACACATTTGTGAGAAACCTTTGAAAGTGACAGGTCATTTAAGAGGGGAGACAAATTAGAGGAGTGGGAGAGGCTCAAGGTTTCTCACACATGAGTGAGAGAATCCCAAAGAGGGAAGAGGGGACAACCATGTAAGAGTGTAGGTGGAAATTTATGGAAGGTGGGTAGCCACCTTGGAAAGCATTTCTCACACGTGTAAGAGACTCATTAGGCTTAATGAGTTAGTAATCACATAGATTAGGATAATTAATCTAGTGTAGACACCGAAAAATCCTTCAGAAAATAAATTATTTTTGTTTTCTAAAAATCCTTGATGACATCATCATTTATTAATTAATTATTTATTTAATTAATTAATTTATTTTTATGGCATTAAATCCCTCTCTCTTAATTAAAAATCTTTAATTAAGGAATCTAGCCTAAAAATGTCATTTGGACATTATCCCTAATTTATTAATTATTTAATTAATAAATTGCCCAAAAACCTCAAAAATAAATTAATTTATTTTTAATTTATTTTTTATCCCAAACTTGGCCAATTTCCTTAAGACCACTAACCTCTTCCAAAATCTTCTAATCCCTTCTTAATTTCAATTAAAAGGCTAATCCCATCTTTTCTAACCCTAATCCCAAGGTTAAATATTTAATTAAGGTTAAATATTTAATTTCCATATTTATTGAAAATATTTTAATAAATATTCCTCAAACTTAAGCTTTTGGAATGAATAACCTTTTATTCCATAAAACTAAGGAGAAATCTAGACTCTTCTAGAATCTTCTCAAATCCATCCTCTTCACCCATCCTAATCCCTTTTCTTGTCCTAATCTAATCCTAATCCTACCCTTAAACCTTTGTGCAATCCTAACCAAGCTTAAGACTTTCCTAAACCAAAGCAAAGTCTTTCCTTCCAAATATCTCAACCACAAAGCATTTATTGCTTCCCCAAAGTCTTCAAAGCCTCTTAAAGCCCATTCATTGCTCTTACAAGCATTTATTTGGAGAGTTATGAGCTTGGAGCCCCCTTTGTTGACTCCTCTTTGCCCTTCCCTTCATCCACTCACCTTGTGACATGTGTCACCTCCTGATTGGCTGAGAACTAGCACAATCCATGTGCTTCCCTTTGAATGAATCTTGGCCTCTCTTAAGGATTTCAATCCTGGCCATTCATTCCTCCTACCCCAAGCTTTAGAAATCCTATAAATACCCTCACTTCCTAAGGCAAATCATCTCTCAACTCTCAAACTCAATAGCAAAGTTATAATGCCATTTTCATTTTAGCATAAGCATAAGCTCATCTTTTTTAGATCATTTTCAAGCTTAAATCACATCTAAATTAGCTTAAATGGATTAACATAGATTCATTTCTTGTTTTAATCTTAGTTCATTTATTTAGCTTTGCATATTTGTGTGTTCTTGAGGCCTTTGAGGCAAAATAGGTTCCTCATACCTATTTTGTGTCATTTTGGGTCTTCTTGATCCTCAAATCATCCATTTTGCATGCTCCAAGTGCTTGAGTTTGCACACCCACATCCCTCTATATCTAAGCATATCAAACGGTGCATGGGCGCATCCGTTTTAAGCTTAAACTGAGGTGGCTTTGATTTTAGTTTGTTTACCATTAGATTTGATTTGATAATATGCTATGACATTTGTTTGTCTTTGGCCTTCAAAACAGGTTTAGGTGCACTCACAAATCCTAGTCTACATTCTGGCACGCCCGGTGGGACCCAAACCACAATCATTTTGATGAAATTACACTTTATATGCTTTTTTTTGCAGGAAATAAAGAAATGTCACCTTAATGAAAAGAAATGACGCCTACAGCAATTAAATGTCGCCTTCAACAAAAGAAAT
The DNA here is from genome assembly GCA_027943335.1 of Chamaecyparis obtusa. Classification (NCBI taxonomy): domain Eukaryota; kingdom Viridiplantae; phylum Streptophyta; class Pinopsida; order Cupressales; family Cupressaceae; genus Chamaecyparis; species Chamaecyparis obtusa. The sequence goes on along the minus strand of BSBK01002737.1, from coordinate 613,967 downwards.
GTCGCCTACAAACAATTCAGTCACGCCTTCATGAAATTAAATCACGCCTTTGAAGAAAGAAATGACGCCTGTGAACTCTGTTTTTACGCCTGCATAACTAAGATTTTCCTGTTGTCGGCAATTTCTGTTACGTCCCAGAATTCTTCTTCTGTCGCCTTCTTTTAATTAGATCACGCCTGTAACTAAAGAAATCACGCCTCTGGTTTTTTATCTATCGCCTTTTGAGGTACAGAATGTCGCCTGTAGGAATTAAATGTCACCTCTGCACTTTCCAGCGTCGCCTATAAGCTGGACAGTGTCGCCTTTTGTCTTTTGCTTGGGACTGGTTTTTCATTTCTTTTACAGCAAAGGTCAAACTCAATCTTGAATGAAACTTAAGGAAATGAACTTAGGTCCTAGAGTGTCATTGTCAATTTGAAAAGCAAACCAATCTCGAATGCACTAAAGGAATAAACAACTCTATTCCCTATCTCATTTCAAATTCCAAAGCAAGCAAACAAATTCAATCTTGAGTGATCTAAGGGACAAAACAAAGCTTTTTCAAAGTTCTTAAGACAACTCGCTAATCAAATCTTGAATGCCCAAGTCAAAAAACTTGCAAACGCTCGATTTACTTTTTGAGGAAAGGAACAAATCAAAAGCTAATCACGAGTGTCTTCATTTCAAAGTTCAAACATCACTTAATCAAATCTGGGAAAATGAACAAAATCTGCTTGATGTGCATGTAGGAGTTTTTCAATTCTTGCATAATCCTTGTTAGAGTAAGCAACGTGGAACACTTGAACTTGGACAAGTTCACTTGTTCTACTTTTAGCGAGGCCTGTCCAAGGAGAAGCGCTTCCTCCTCGGAGAACGACCTCAAACCGGTATCCCCCCCGACCGGTATACAAATAAGTGAAGTCCAAAAGAATCACTTACATCTCCTAATCGCCGGGCGTTCGTGCCAAACACGTGACTGGGGATGGTAAACATTCCTCTCCCCCAGCATAATTGGCAAGGCTCTTAAGTGAGTCACGGATGATCAGCATAACCGGGTATGGAGACACCACGGAATCATTAGCAACCTGATAAACTAGAGGCTACCCTATCTACATCCGAAAGTATCAAAATCCTTGTGCAAGGACCGATTCCAAGGGGTTTACCGGGTCGCCTCAAGATTACTCACCATTTGTATTCCCTTCTGGGGGATACCAAGCTGTGGGCAAGCGATTTTGATACTCACCTTCCTTAGGTAGATCTGTTTGAAGTGCTTGACAGTCAAAAACTCCGTGAAAACACTTGTTGAAACATACACTTTCAAAGCTTTGTCAGAGTCAGTTGCCTTTGTTTGTATCCCGCAGGGTTGCTTTGTCCCTTGCGGAGATTGCTTTGACTTTAACCTTTGCCATTGGAAACCTTTGCCTCAAAATCAGAAGCCTCTTTTCCAAGTGATGCCCAGCAAGAACAAACATCCTAAAGCAAAGTTGCCCAAATCCCAAGCCTATCAAGAGCAAAAAGTTATCAAGAAGAACACCAAGAGCTATCAAGCCATTATCCAAGCAACCCAAGCAGAAGAGAAGTCCCAAACTAGACTTGAGAACATTGCCCATAACGCCCGTATCAAACAGTTTGCCTTCCGTTTTCGAGTTAACCATCACTTTGTCAACCTTGAGCCAGAAGATTAGCCTTTTCCTTGTTCATGTCTTGTTCCATCTTCAGATCCTGAAACCTTGTCTCAACAGCCTTGCATCTTAGTCTCATCCTAGTTTCATCCTTTGCATCAGCATCAAAACCTTAGTTGCATTTCAAAACATCATAAAGTTGCATATGCATTCATCTTCCTACCAGCATTCTAGAATCAATCCTTGTCATTTGCATAGAGCATTGTCCCTTCAACCTTCGATACCTTTTCCACCAACATCCCCCCATCAGCTTTTCATATCTTTCCAGCAGATCCATCATCCTTTGTTCCAAATCCAGAGTTCCACCAACACTTAGTGTTCTACCTTTTTGAGTTATTCCTATCCTATATCCAAGATCAGAGACCATCATCCTCTTTTTTGGCACAACGTGTTGTCATAAAGAAATCAAACCTTGTCCTTGCATAGCCATCATCTCGAGCAAGAGATTGGAGTGTATTGATAAGAAACTTGTTGACCGAAGATCATCAGTCTATCTTAGGTTGACCCCATCATATCTCTGATCCTCCATTTGGGAAAAATAGCAGCTCATTTGTTGACCACTCAGTAATCTTTTACCAGCTTTTCATCAGCAACCTATCTTTTCTCCACCATCTTGATCCATATCAGTTCCATCCAGCTTCCATCATTGCCATCTTGATCCCTATCTTTGCATTTGCATCTTAGAAGTCATCATCTTTAGAAAGTTCATCAACTTTGCATCCATCAACATCTTTTAGCCAAACATCTTGCATACATTTAGCACTTGCATCTCCATGCCTGTTGAGACCAGATCTCAGAAAAGAAGAAGCATGAATCCTTATCCACCAACAACCTCATCCGATCCCAACCTTTTCACCAACGTCATGATGACCTACAATCCCCAAATCCAAGCCAGTAACCCATGTGAAGATCCAAACATCCCTTCATCCCCGTTGGAAAACCAAGCATTTGCGAATCCTCCAGATAGCCCACCGGCGACCAATGCCCTTGTACCGCAACATCAACAAAGCACGTTTGTTCACTACCTACCAGAAAGTACCTCCATCCCACCATCTCTCTATCCACGCATCCCCATCAAAACAATCCAAGTTCCAGCACAAGCATATTCTCCGTTCCCCGATCCTATCATACAAACATCCCAAGAGCTTTCCACCATTCCCCTTTTCTTGCAAGAAAGCCTCACCAGTCCTGTAACACAAGCTGCAGCGCCATCCACTCCATCTCATACCCCTTTTGCTTCATCATCTGCTATGGCTGCCCAAGCCCAAATCCAACACTTAACCCAAAGTCAGCTTCCACCTCTCACACAAGCTTTTACACCACCACCATCCACAAGTCAAGCAACGCCTTTCACCATCAAAGGAGCACCGTCACCCTTCACCCCCCAAGCACCCATACCTTCTTCTTTGGGGTTAGCGCAATCACTCCCCATTCCAACCTCATCTTTCTCTTGGGTGTTTCCTTCTTTTTCCTCCTCACAAGCATCCATTCAACCACAACCTCAACAAGCTCCTTTGTCTCAACCATCATTCGTGTCCCAAGCTCCCGTTGCTCCTACCATTCCATCATCCACTGCAGTGCACCCTAACACAAGCTCTCAGTGGGGCCTTACACAAGAAGAAATGAAGGCATGGGGGATCCCATCTCAATCCCCTACATCTATGGTTGTAAGTCAACAAACCACCTTCGCCCAAGCAACACAGCAGCAACTACCCCAAGCACCGCCAGCTTCAAACTATTCATCCCAAATCCCAAATACCTTCCAGCAAGTTCCACCACCTCAACAGCCAACTTTTCCCAACTATCTTACCCCATCACCCTTTGCTTCTAGCTTCCCCACGTCTGTTCCACCTCTAAGTAACGCAGGCATGCACCCAGCTTATATCAGCCAAACCCAAAGCCAACCTCAGCAACTACCACCATCATACCCACAAGCAGCATCGTTCCAACAGCCTCCCCCACAACAACCACATGTCCCCTTTCAGCAAACACCCATCATTCCTCAACAACAGCAAGTCCCTTGCTATCAGCCCCAGCAACAAATCCCTATCATCCCCCAGCAACAACAAGTTCCCACCTATCAGTTACAACAACAAGTTCCAAATGACCACTATCAGCAAGCAGTCCCACAACAACCGCCAGTTCAACAACAGCAAGTAGCCCAACAACATCAAGCGGTCCCATATCAATATCCCCCTATGCCACACCAGCAATATCCCCAACAACCATTGCCCCAAAATCAGTTCCAACCTATTTATCCACAGCAAGCACCATATCCAGTTCCACAACTTCCATCACGAGCAGAAGTTCCAGTTCCCTCACCACTTAATGCTGAGTGGGAAGCAATGAAAAATGCTCTAAAAGAGCTACAAAGTGGAACAGAGAATAAAACCTACAAGTTCGAAGAGGTGTGCTCATATCCCTTCGATCGGTCCATAGCAACTATCCCTTTCCCCAAGCATTTTGAGATGCCTAAGTTTGACAAGTATCGAGGGAAAGGAGATCCAGTAAATCATATCAAAGAGTTCTACATGGCGTGCCAAGAAGTGGCTTACAGTGATAACTATCTCCTGCGCCTGTTTCCCAAAAGCTTGGGAGGAACTGCTGTTGAGTGGTTTTACAAAATACCACATGGGACAATAAACACCTTTGCTGAACTCTCTGAGAAGTTCATCACACACTATGCCCATAATGTGGAGAATGAGTTGTCCTTGCTAGACCTATGCAACTCAAAGCAGAAAAACGGAGAAAGCCTTGCAGAATACTTGCAAAGATGGCAGAATCTTACAACCAGGTTATCATATCAGCCGCCAGAGAAGCATCTAACAAAGATCTTCATTGATAACCTACATCCAAAGCTATCCCATCACATGCGAATGAACTATCTCCAGACATACCAAGACATCAAGAGCAAAGGCATAGGCATCGAAAAAGCTCTCCTAGACGAAGGCACTATTCGTCACTTCAAGGATGATTCCAAAAACAAACCCAACAATGATAAATCCCGTTACTGGAATCGTAACAAGAATGTTGTTACAGATGGAGCCACTGACACTAAGAATGTACAATTCGTTGTGGCTAGTCCTGCACCAGCTCAAACATACCAACCGCCACAAGTGCCCATCTATCAACAACCCCCAGCTCCCGCATATCAAGCACCTATTTATCAGCAGCCTCCTCAAGCTCATCAACCACCTGTGCAACAGTATCAGCAGCAATACCAACAGCAACAGCCACCACGTCAAGGCAATCCTGTTAACACAGTTAACGTTGCCCCAAGGCAGAACAAACCTAACAATCAGAACAATCCAAAGAGGACTTTCACACCTTTGGGTGAGCCTCTGGATCAGATCTTTTATCGGCTAGCCAAGGCAAATATGATCACATATCCGCCCATCCCACAGAAGGATGACAACGCACCAAAGTCTGATTGGTATAAAGAAAATGAATACTGTGATTACCATCGTGTGAAGGGGCACACAACATTGAAGTGCATGCGGCTTAAGCACTACATCCAAGATCTCATCGATCGCAAGGAAATCCAGGTCGATGCACCAACTCAGGCTTCACCCAACGCCGGTTTGCAAATATATCAAAATGTGTTCCCTCAACATGATACCGGGAAGAATCAAGCCAACGCCAATCAGCCCCAAAATCGTGGCAAAGGCAAGCAAGAAGATCACACAGCGGCTTACATCAACTATGACAAGTATGTCAGATGCATAACTCAAGTTGAGCCCATCCAAGATGAGCCCACCATCAATACCATCCACGTCAGAGGGCCGGATCGACAATGTGCTGCAACTACCCGCAGTGGTAGGATAACTGTTGCCGGTGCTCCTCCGAGACCAGCTGCTCCTCCAAGGCCAACATCTACTGCATCCACAGCACAGTCTAACACCAGGCCAGCATCAAATGCACGCGCAACACAGCATAATGCACCAAGAGCACAATACAATATCATAGAGCATCTTGGGAACATGCCAGCCCAAATATCTATCTTGGATTTGCTCCGCACATCACCCATCCATCAGGAGATCCTGGACAAAGCTCTAAAAGAAGGCCATGTCCCCACAGACATTAACACAACTCAGTTTGAAACTCTTGTGGGACACCTATTAGCAGCATGTGCCTTGTCCTTCAAAGAATCTGATATACCAGATGTCGCTCCTGACCATACTCTCCCTCTCCGCATTGCTGTCATGGTCAGAGATTTCGCCATCAAACAAGTTCTAGTTGATAATGGCTCAGCCCTCAACTTGTGCACATTAAAATTCATCAAGAAGATCGGGTTCACGGAGGCCGACATACAACATGAGCAAATCACTATCAAAGCATATGATAACTTGGAGCGTACCTCTGAAGGTACTATGACTTTGCCTATCCAGCTAGGCCCAGCAACGCAAGATACTCTCTGCCACGTTGTTGATCTTGACCTACCGTTCAATATCCTCCTCGGTCGTCCATGGATCCATTCCATTAAGGCCGTACCATCTACTTACCATCAGTGCATCAAGTTTCCACATCAAGGCACTGAGGTTACCATCCACGCTGACCCTAACCCCTTCGCATACTGCCTTGCGATGGAAACATCTTTCCCTCATTCTACTCATTGTCCTGGAACCGATATTGGTACTTCTATTGCTAGCTCATCCCGATCCCATCGCGATCCAGAGACCATCCTCTCTTCCACCTTATCATCCGTCAAGATCAACAACCAGGGTTGTGGTGAATACAGCCTCAGTGATGCATTTGCTGTAGGGGCTCTTCCACGTGATCCACATACTCAAGGGCGCCCAAGTTGTCAAAACAAGCCTGTTGAGGAACATTATAAGCTCAAGCAAATCGGAAACATGACTTTTGAGTCTCATGGCAACATCAACAGCAAAGAAATGGATCCAGATATTAACAAATGGTTATACAAAGATCCCCCATCACGTGACACACAACTTCTTGAGTACTTCAAAGAGAAATATCCAATCCCTTACAAGAATGTCACAGAACAATATAACTATCAAGGTGGTGGTCTAGGACCACAAGAGGATGGAAATTTGTTTCCTATCATACCGTCCCAAAATCCAGAACAGCAAGGACTTGGCTTTAATACCCCTCACCTGCTTAAACAAGAGCCCAATACCACAACTGCGGACACTAACATGACCAACGTGAACTTTTCGAATAGCCAGGATGACCTCGTGGAAATCGAAGACATCCCCGAAGAGAAAGACATCCGATCCTACGATGATATCTTTGCCGATGACACCCTCCTGGGGACTTCTGTCCTCCAACAACTCTCCATTAACCTCATAGATCTTCCCCTCACAAACCCCGACCTCATAGATTGGGACCAACCAAGCATCGCACACATCGACGAGTTCCAAAGCGCACAAGCACTCCTAGAATTCATGGGGGCATCAGGTCCAGCAAGCAATCAGGATCCAACATCAACCTCTGTCTATCAGCTTCACCCAGAAGGATATTTTGGGGAAGAGGCAAGCTTTAGTCGCAAAAATGAAATAGCAAAAGAACATCATGAGTCTTTATGTGAAAACCCCCTTGGGGCACATTCTGATTCCAAAATAGTAAAAATAAAGGGCGTATCTTCTAGTGAAAACCTGGCAATTCAGGCACTAGAAGATGAAGCCTTGCCTCTTCCCCCTATCCAAGATTATAGACCAGAGCAGTCGCCGATCATCATAGAGGAAACCAAGCCAATCAACTTGGGAACAGAAGAATGTCCAAGGATCACCTACATTGCAGTCAACCTAACAGAAGGAGAAGAAATCGTTCTCAGTGCCTTGCTCAAGGAATCCATCATCAACTTTGCATGGTCATACGCCCACATGCCTGGGCTTGATCCAAACCTTGTTGTTCATCACCTATCAGTAGATCCAAACGTCAAGCCAGTGAAGCAGAAGCTAAGGAAAATGCATCCAAAGGTAGCATTGCTCGTCAAAGCAGAGCTTGAGAAGCTCCTCCAAGCTAAGATCATCAGAGCAATAGATTATTCAGAGTGGATCTCTAACATAGTGCCAGTCACAAAGCCTTCTGGTGACATCAGAATCTGTACTGATTTCAGGGACTTGAACAAGGCATGCCCTAAGGATGACTTCCCATTGCCAAACATAGACATGCTTGTAGACCTCACAGCGGGTCATGAGATGTTATCATTAATGGATGGCTTTTCAGGCTACAACCAAATTCATATAGCAGAAGCAGATCAACATAAAACAACATTCACAACCCCATGGGGTACCTTCTGCTACAACATGATGCCATTTGGGCTAAAGAATGCAGGGGCCACATATCAGCGAGCAATGACAGCGATCTTCCATGACATGATCCACAAGATCCTTGAAGACTATGTGGATGATATCCTTGCAAAATCCAAAACAAGGGATGAACACCTCAACATCCTAGAACGTGTGTTTGATCGTCTGAATCATTATGGCTTAAAGTTAAATCCTAAGAAATGTGTCTTTGGTGTTACATCTGGTAAGCTTCTAGGCTTCATCGTCTCTAGACGAGGCATAGAGATCGATCCTAAAAGGGTAAAAGCAATAACGGAGATGCCTCCACCAAGAAATCTCAAACAGCTCAGAAGCCTACAGGGCAAGCTTCAATCAGTTCGGTGGTTCATCTCACAACTAGCAGACAAGTGTCAACCATTCTCACATCTCTTATGCAAAGACACCAACTTCAAGTGGGATCCCATATGTCAAAGAAGCTTTGATAAGCTCAAAGAGTATCTAGCTAACGCTCCAATCCTAGTACCACCGGTTTCAGGATGCCCACTCATCCTTTACATCTCAACAACAGCTACAGCACTAGGGGCACTCCTAGCACAACATGATGATGAAAATAAAGAACGAGCTATCTACTACATCAGTCGCACTCTTGTGGGCTATGAGCTTAACTATTCACCCATGGAGAAAGCATGCCTTGCAGTGGTCTTTGCCACTCAAAAACTTAGACATTACATGCTTAGCCACACAATCAAGCTCATATCAAAGGTGGACCCTCTTAAGTATCTGTTATCAAGGACAACCCTCACGGGCCGTATGGCAAAATGGGTCATGTTACTCAGCAAATTTGACATTCAGTATGTAGATCGCAAAGCAATCAAAGGGCAAGTCATTGCTGATCAACTAGCAGAAGCACCACTGGTGGATGCCTATCCACTAATCATGGAATTCCCTGATGAACACTTATGCATGATTGAAGAGCAGCCCATGTGGAAACTATACTTTGATGGCTCCTACACATCACATGGATCAGGGGCAGGAATCCTATTCGTCACACCTCAAGGTGACTACATCCCAAAATCATTCAAATTGGGATTCCCATGTACCAACAACATTGCAGAATATGAGGCACTCATCTTAGGTCTCAGAACAGCCATTCAGTGGAATATCATAGAATTACAAGTATTTGGAGATTCACAGCTGATTATCAAACAAGTCCTAGATGAATATCAAACAAAGGATGACAAGTTGCTACCTTACAAAGAGATGGTGGACAAACTGCAAGAGCATTTCCTACATCTACAGTTCACACAGATCCCAAGACTTCAGAACAAAGCAGCGGACACAATGGCAACCATTGGATCCTTGTTAGAAATCCCACGCGACGCATCACAATATGAATTCCTAGTCGAGCAGCTACATACGCCAGCTTATGAGAACGCTGATGCAGAAATGGTATGTGTCTTGGTTGGTCCCCAATCCCCATGGTACCACGACATCCATGCATATCTAAAAAATGGTATCATATCTCCCCATCTCACCAATAACCAACGCCAAAACCTTATTCGCAGAGCTTCCCGCTACACTCTTGTAGCCAACACCCTATATCGTCGTGGGTATCACAATGTCCTATCTAGATGTTTAGATTCAAACGAGGCCGTCCTGGCCTTACAAGAAGTTCACGCTGGAATTTGCGGTGCCCACACGAGTGGCATGGTTCTAGCAAAGCAGCTGCTTAGAGTTGGATATTATTGGCCAACAATGGAACATGATGCATGTGATTTTGTCAAGAAATGTCTCCCATGTCAACAGCATGCCAATTTGATACATGCACCAGCATAGGATCTACAGCCTATTGCACCACCGTGGCCTTTTTCATGTTGGGGCCTCGACCTCGTTGGCTTGATCACCCCCCTCTCTTCGGATGGACACAAGTATATCATAACAGCCACAGAGTACTTTACCAAATGGGTTGAAGCGATTTCGCTCACCCTTACTACTGGCATCCAAATATCCAAGTTCATCCTCTATCATATCATTTGCTGCTTCGGCATACCATCTACCATTTTCACAGACCATGGCACACCTTTTGAAAACCAGCATGTGGATGATCTATGTGCCAGACTCCACATCCATCACCGTTTCTCCAGTCCATATTTCCCTCAAGGAAATGGCCAAGCTGAGGCAACTAACAAAACTATCTTGAAAATCCTCAAGAAGGTTGTCAATGATTCTGGTCGTGACTGGCACCTCCAAATCAATCCCGCCCTTTGGGCCTATCGCACTTCTTATCGCACTCCCACAAGCACCACCCCATACTCCCTTGTATATGGTGCTGAAGCTGTTCTACCGATCGAGGTTGAGCTCCCCTCATTGCGAGTCTCCATGAAGAACTATACAACTGATGAAGACTATCGTGTGGCCCGACTTACACAGCTAGATCTGCTAGATGAAAAGAGACAGCAAGCCTATGATCACCTGGTGGCATACCAGAATCGACTCAAAAGGAGTTATAACAAAAAGGTCCATCCTAGACAATTCCAGGTCGGTGACATGGTCCTTAAAGAAAATCAGAAGGTCCTAGCAAATAGAGAAAAGAAAGGCAAGTTTGAGCCTACTTGGTTGGGCCCCTATGTTGTCACCGCATCCTTTGGCTCCGGCGCCTATCAGCTATCAACACCAGAAGGTGAGCCCTTGAATGATCCTATCAACATCATCCATTTGAAGAGGTTCTATGCCTGAACCTGATCCTGCATATATCAAAAAATCCAAAAAACATTCAAAAAAAAAAAAAAAAAAAAAAAAAGCAAAAAAAAGCAAAAAAGAAAAGAGAAAGAGAAAATAATCGTCCAACGGTGAAAACTTGGCAATTCAAGCGCCTTGGACAAGTATGTTGGTGAAAACCTGGTAAACAGGCGCCAACATAGTAAACTGGGCTATTTATCTATTCAGTTGTCCTTTCAGCTACCGTCCTCTTCCTCCATCCATAACAGATCTCCCAGCAGTTCCATCTCCCCTATCCTCCAAGCATTCGGCTTCCATCTTCCTCCAACCCATCTGCAATCCATATCCTATTCCAAAGCTTTGTACCATATCTTGTACCATATCCTTATCCCTTTCCTATACAGCGCAATCCTGTCTGTAAATATCCTTCTTGTCTCCGTCCTAGTGAGAGTCCCGCCGAGTGTGATCTTCCTATCCCCAATCCTGAGCTTCTGTACATATCCCTTGTGCATATCGTTCCTCCTTGTTGTACATAACCTTTGTCCGTCCTGCAGCAGCATTTGATCAGGAATATCTTGTCCCATCCCCAGCCTCAGAAAACTTGTAGTCCCACTCAGGCCTTGTGCTTCACCAACATCAATTGTCGACTTATCCTTGCTCATCCTGATTATTCCTTGAACTTCAGCTTTTGCCAGCGAACAACTACACTTATTCTCTCACCAACCCATGGGTCCTTGAGGATATATCGTTCCTCCTGTCCGACCTAATCTTCCATCCTGGTCCTTGAGGATATATCGTTCCTCCTGTCTGACCAATCTTCCCACCATCAATCAAACCTAATCTCTCTCCTTGGCAAAGGATGTCTTTTTGGAGTTATCATTTTGATCTTGGATTTTTGTCCTTTGGGTCTTGTTAATCTTTTTTGGCTTCTCATTATCCCACCAGGGTCACCACGATTCATTATATCACGGTGTGCTGCGTGTGTGGATAATCTGGGGCAAGGTCTTTTGATCTTTCACTTCTGCCTGTGAGTCAGTTGTGTGTTTGTGGTTCCTTCAGCATCGGTTCCACCATGTCGCCTCTGTGCTTCATGTGTGATGTTGGGGCAACCCTGTGTGTTTGTTTAGCGTCAGTCCTCGTCAGTCCTCTGCAACGCTGGTGACAAGGCCTCGTGATCCCAGTATCCTTGGCAGGTCTCTAGCATTGCTATATTAAATCTAGGTTGTGCACTCCCGTTTGCACTTGGAGCTATCTGGTCCCTTGCATTTATCATATAGATTAATCTTGCATCTTTGCATACAGCTGCATCTTGCATCTTGCATTTCCATCTCATCTTGCATATCATCCATATTTGTTCTTAGAAGTGAGGTTATTTATCTCCCCTTTCTTCCTAGGCCTTTCCTTCCTCGTCCCACCGGGCACACTCTGTCCCACTGGGCGCATCTTCCTTGATTTTGTCCCACCGGGGCATGAATCCTCTTTCTTCTAGTCCACCTAGGCGTCATACCCTCTTCTTCTGATTCTAGCTTCGGCATCTTGTTTTCTTGTCTTTGACGCCATGCCACTTGCGGCATCGCATCAAAGAGGGGCAAAATGTAGACACCGAAAAATCCTTCAGAAAATAAATTATTTTTGTTTTCTAAAAATCCTTGATGACATCATCATTTATTAATTAATTATTTATTTAATTAATTAATTTATTTTTATGGCATTAAATCCCTCTCTCTTAATTAAAAATCTTTAATTAAGGAATCTAGCCTAAAAATGTCATTTGGACATTATCCCTAATTTATTAATTATTTAATTAATAAATTGCCCAAAAACCTCAAAAATAAATTAATTTATTTTTAATTTATTTTTTATCCCAAACTTGTCCAATTTCCTTAAGACCACTAACCTCTTCCAAAATCTTCTAATCCCTTCTTAATTTCAATTAAAAGGCTAATCCCATCTTTTCTAACCCTAATCCCAAGGTTAAATATTTAATTAAGGTTAAATATTTAATTTCCATATTTATTGAAAATATTTTAATAAATATTCCTCAAACTTAAGCTTTTGGAATGAATAACCTTTTATTCCATAAAACTAAGGAGAAATCTAGACTCTTCTAGAATCTTCTCAAATCCACCCTCTTCACCCATCCTAATCCCTTTTCTTGTCCTAATCTAATCCTAATCCTACCCTTAAACCTTTGTGCAATCCTAACCAAGCTTAAGACTTTCCTAAACCAAAGCAAAGTCTTTCCTTCCAAATATCTCAACCACAAAGCATTTATTGCTTCTCCAAAGTCTTCAAAGCCTCTTAAAGCCCATTCATTGCTCTTACAAGCATTTATTTGGAGAGTTATGAGCTTGGAGCCCCCTTTGTTGACTCCTCTTTGCCCTTCCCTTCATCCACTCACCTTGTGACATGTGTCACCTCCTGATTGGCTGAGAACTAGCACAATCCATGTGCTTCCCTTTGAATGAATCTTGGCCTCTCTTAAGGATTTCAATCCTGGCCATTCATTCCTCCTACCCCAAGCTTTAGAAATCCTATAAATACCCTCACTTCCTAAGGCAAATCATCTCTCAACTCTCAAACTCAATAGCAAAGTTATAATGCCATTTTCATTTTAGCATAAGCATAAGCTCATCTTTTTTAGATCATTTTCAAGCTTAAATCACATCTAAATTAGCTTAAATGGATTAACATAGATTCATTTCTTGTTTTAATCTTAGTTCATTTATTTAGCTTTGCATATTTGTGTGTTCTTGAGGCCTTTGAGGCAAAATAGGTTCCTCATACCTATTTTGTGTCATTTTGGGTCTTCTTGATCCTCAAATCATCCATTTTGCATGCTCCAAGTGCTTGAGTTTGCACACCCACATCCCTCTATATCTAAGCATATCAAACGGTGCATGGGCGCATCCGTTTTAAGCTTAAACTGAGGTGGCTTTGATTTTAGTTTGTTTACCATTAGATTTGATTTGATAATATGCTATGACATTTGTTTGTCTTTGGCCTTCAAAACAGGTTTAGGTGCACTCACAAATCCTAGTCTACATCTAGGATTAAATAAAATGATAGGTATAGTGGTTGAGGTGATGGATGTAGGCTAGGTTTTAGGTAGGATTTAGATTTAATCAAGTTAATTTAATTTAAATGATAGTTTAGAATAAATAAGAATATGGAGGGAATAAATAGATTAAAAATTTATTAAAAAGGGGATTAATGGAGGACATGTATTAAATTTAAATACCTTAGGTAATGAACTTGGTTTAATTAAACAAATTTAATTAAATAGGTAGATAAATAAGGAAAATATAATTAATTACCTAAAATCAACTATAGAGCCTAAGGGAATAATAATTAAAATAAATTTAATTAATATAGAGTGCTAAAGACATTTTTAGATGTCTATAATGGTATTTATACTTCATCTTGTTCTTAGGAGAGGTAGTTGTTTCTTTAGACATTGAAACTTGATTTGAAACACTAAGATAAAAATACCAAAGTAGTAAGACACGAGGATACATTGTCATTAACTCCATAAAACTCTTTATTGAACAAGGGTAGTACATAAACTAATCCCATGCTTTGATTTAACATGTTTCAAAGAACGTGTGTGCAAATAGGGAACATACAATGATAAGGAAAAAAATATGCTCATGTGGGACCATGGTTGAGATCCAGGGTTCTAATGATGCATTGTAGATGAAGGGATAAAATATACATCACAAGAGTAATTAGGACTAAATGTCTTGATTGCACTATTTTATAGTAAAGGGAAAATCCTTATGCAATCAAAACTAAAAAGTTTTGACTGCACTAGATAGTCTAGATCATCAAGTTGCAATCGGGACTAAATTTTTTAATTGCACTTGTAGTGTAGGTAAACAAAGTATGTAGCCGAGACTAAAAGTCATGATTACATATGATAGAGAAAAATTAAAAGTTGCAATCAAGACTAAAAGTCTTGATTGTACTTGTTATTGTAAGTGTAATGTGATATATAAAGTGTAATAGGAAAATAAGTTTTTCTTACACCTTAGAAAAATGAGTGTAGTATAATATGTAGTTAGAACTTATTGTTTTGATTATACAATATAAATATAAGTGAAGGTGTAATTAGAATAAAAGATTTCATTTACACATAGTATCAATTGTGTAAAAGAACGTTGTGAAGATTAATAGTCCCGACAACACTTGAAGTAACAATGTATGTTGAGATGCTATCAGAGTTTATACCCCCAATTGCACTTACATTTCAAACCATTGTATTTAAAAGTGCATGGAAATGTGTTTTTGGGGTTAAAAACCCCAACAATATATACATAAACATATGTTACATTGTAATCAAAGATAAAATATCTGATCACATAAGGAGAGCTCAATGTATTAAAGTGTGTTGTTGACCTAACCCTGGAGATGCTTGAATCGTGCCAAAAAAAATTGCTTTCAAAAAAATAGAAAAGAAAAAGAAATGTTATGATATATAAAGAAAAATGTAAATGACAAGGAAAATCGAGCCATGTATTTTCAAAATTTGAAATTACATAGATAGAAAAGATAAATAAAATATATAAAATTTTTCTCATTTTATTTCGGTGTCTACATATGATTTTTCTTTCATTTTACCATTTTAAACTATTCATTTCTTCAAAGTTTTAAAATAAATATTTTAAAGCTTGCTGCAAAGAATTGAAATATCATAACAAGAGGCCTTACCACCATACATAGAATGAAGGTAAAGTAGAAAATACCTTTTTGATAATGTGTGCGAGAAAAGGAGAAACCCTAATCCATTAGAATGCTTTCTCTTAACAAAAAATGGATTAGTACAACATAATTAAAGTCACCATTAAAAAAAACCTTGATGTCATGTGATGATGAAAATCATGAAAGATCTATTGCAGACTAACAAGGGGGCCTAACAAATATACATGGGACACCATAAATGTGTCGCCATGTGCAGTACTAGTGCTTATAAAAAAACAACAACAATGAAATAAACCTAAATATTTACACTAATTTATAGCTTAACATTATAGGAATCCATTTATTGGACTTGATAAATAACTACCCTTGCAACATAGCTTTTTCTTTACAATTAATAGATCTAAAGTATTTTTGAAAAATAAAGGTAACATGGGTATAACCTTTCTTGGGTGTGATATGTCAGAGGTGATGACATATCATAAATAATTTTGGGTACTTCCTTTGACATCACATGATGGCACAAGGAGGGAAGAGAAGAGCTAGGAACAAAGGCACACCTAACTATCTAGCCACCTTGCAGAGTAAACACAACAGAAGAAAACAACACATAGAACAACACCAAGGAGAGAAGGAACAACACAAATTCTTTATTGAATCATCGAATCATCCAATTATCCACATACATGATCGGTTGTGAGGCCTTCCGGGTTATGGCCAACAAGATTTCACTAAATCCAAATTCAGACTCTATCCCTTCTTACTATCTTCTCTATCTCTCTTCTTACTTACTACTCTTTCTATACCTAGACATCCCTATTTATATTCACCAAAATGACCTACAAAAGATTCTAGATTATTACATAAAATAAGGTTGACCATAAAATAATCTACACACATCCTAGACAAGATCCAAACATTAAATTCATAATCTAAATTAAATACATAATTTAGATCCAAATAAGAACCAAACACATACAAAATTGGTCAAAGAAGAATTGAGCATCAAAAAATAATAGGTTCACTCAGCACATGAAGGAATGCTTGACCAATATTGAATATCTCGACACACACTGAAACTCTTAGCCAATAGTAGACAACTCAACACATACAAGAACTCGACCAAAACAGATAGCTTGACAAATACTGCAACTTGACACTTACTGGAAGAATGAACAAAGATGAGTAGGATAGAAAGGTAACCCAAGATGCTCCTGCATTAGACAACCAAGGTTGAAAGAAATGATTCTCTTGAATCATTGAGATGTCACAACCTGAGATGAATCCAACTTAGATTGAGAAATCCATGTAGAATCTTCAACTGGTCTATTCTTCCACTTCACCAAATATTCATAGTAATCTTTTCCTCTTGTGATTGTACCAATCCTATGATCCAATATTTGTTCAACTTCTTCAAACTGCTTCTTAGGATAATCATCTAGTATAGTAACTTCATCATCTGACTCACAATACTTATGCAAATTAGCAATATTGAATATAAGAGATATATCCATGTCATCAGGTAACTCAACTTCATAAGCATTACCACTACCAAACTTCCTCAAAATTATACAAGGACCAAACTTCATCATTTTCAGCTTACTGTATGTTCCAACAAGAAACCTACCCTTCTTCAAATGAACCATCACCTCAGCACCAACTTCAAAAACATGATGTTTCCTAGACTTGTCAACATTTTCCTTATATTTCTGATTACTTTGTTCCAACTTCAACTTCACTTCCTTATGTAAAGACTTCATAAAATTAGAAAATACTTCACCTTCAACACTTCTCTTTTCTTCACCAACAATATCCCTCAAATATGATACTCCTCTAGGCTGCATTCTAGTAAAAATATCAAAAGGTGTTTTTCTTGTACTCCTATTCATAGAATTATTATATGAAAACTCATCTTGTGCCAATACCATATCCCAATTACTTGGCTTATCTCCAACTAAACATCTCAAAAAATTACCCAAGCTTCTATTCACAACCTTTATCTATCCATCTATCTATGAATGGAATGTAGAGCTAAACCTCAACTCAGTATCCATCTTCTTCCACAAAGTCCTCCAAAATAACCAACAAACTTGCTATCTTGGTCAGAGATAATACTTCTAGGTAATCCATGCAATCTAACAATCTCTTTAAAGAAAATATTAGCAACATGCACTGCATCTGATGTCTTCTTACATGGTATGAAATGTGTCATCTTAGAAAATCTATCCACAACAACAAATATGGAATCATACCCTCTTCCTGTCTTAGGTAATCTAAGAACAAAATCTATACTGATGTCACTCCAAGGTTTCTCAGGAATAGAAATAGGTGTATATAATCCAGTATTTTGACTTACTCCTTTTGCAACTTGACAAATTCTGCAACTCCTTACAAACTTCTGAACATCCTTATACATATGTGACCAATAATACTTTTCTTTAAGAAAACTCAATGTCTTATCAATTACAAAATGTCAAGCCAATCCACCACAATGTCTTTCCTTAATCAAATTAATTCTCATGGAACTTCTTGGTATACACAACTAAATTCCTTTGAACAAAATACCTTATTGGATGAAATAATCCTCAAAATTACTTAATTGTTCTGATAGATTTGGTGCTCTGCACTCTCTCCACACCTCATAAAAATCATGGTCAATATCATACAACTCCTTCATCTCATCAAAACCAAGAATGGAAATCTTCATCTCAATCAACAAAGAATGTCTTCTGCTTAATGCATCTACAATTTAGTTAGTAACTCCACTCTTATGCTTGATCACAAATATGAAACTCTGTAAATATTCAACCCACTTCACATGTCTCTGATTCAATTTATGTTTCCTTCCCAAATACTGCAAATCTTTATGATCAGTATGCAACACAAACTCCTTAGGAATCAAATAATGTCTCCACTTTTTCAAATCTTGACCAATAGCATAAAAATCTTGATCAGACACAAAATACTTCTTTTTATCATAATTCAACTTCTCAGTAAAGAAAGCAATAGGTTTACCTTCGTGATTCAACACAACTCCTATTGCACTACCACTTGCATCACACTCAACTTGAAATACCTTTTTGAAATCAGGAAAAGCTAGCACAAGTAACTCAGAAACCTTTTGTTTCAAAGTATCAAAACTCTAATCAACTCCATGTGTCCACTTAAAATCCTTTTTATCTCCTCTCACAGTCTCGATCATAGCATTACAAACATAACTAAAATTCCTAATGAACTTTATGTAGAAACTTTCCAAACCATGAAATGATCTTACCTCACCCACATTCTCAGGTGTAGGCCATTCCAAAATTTCTTTAACCTTCTCAGGGTCCATTTTCAAACCATTAGTTGAAATAAAAAATCCTAAATACAAAATATCTTCTTACATAAAGGAACACTTCTTTAAATTAATCAGTAGCTTCTCCTCTTTCAATATTTGTAACACTTTTCAAATATGCTCAAGGTGTTCTTCCTTAGTCCTATTGAATATCAGAATATCATCCAAATAAACCATCACAAACTTACCCAAAAATCTCTTGATAACTTCATTCATCAACCTCATGAAAGTACTAGGTGCATTAGTCAAACCAAAAGGCATAACTAACCACTCATACAAACCATCTTTTGTCTTGAAAATAGTCTTCCATTCATCACCTTCTCTGATTCTGATGATGATAACCACTTTTCAAATCAATCTTGGCAAAATAATTTTCTCCACTCAAACAATCCATTATGGCATCCATCCTCGGCATAGGAAACCTATACTTCACTGTTATCTTATTGATAGCTCTGGAATCATTACACATTCTCCATTCTCTATTATTTTGAGGTGCCAACACAATAGGTACAACACATGGACTCAATCTTTCTCTAATCAAACCTTTCTACAACAACTCCTTCACTTTTTTGTTAAGTTCTTCATTCTCAGTAGGTGTCAATCTATATGTTTCCTTATTCAAAAAATAGCTCCAGGAATCGAATCCATACAATGACATATACTTCTTACCTATGGTAAACAATCAGGAATATCCTCTACAACAATCTCCTTGTATTCATTCAACAAGTTTTTAATTTCTGCTGGTACTTTGTCTCTATTGTCTTTTGTTGCTTGACTAGTACTATTTTTTGTCATTGGTCCATTACTATTTTCTATCACTTGGTCATTACTACCCCAACTTGTCCCCTTAGGAATTATAGAAAAATAGACTTGGTTCTTCTTCATGTCTTTCTCAAATTGCTTTCCATTAACCATGTAAATTTTCATAGCAGTACATTTTATCTCATCTGGAACCTCAATCAAAGGCAACAATGTTTTCATTCTCTCATTCAATTACTTCCTCATATAATCCAGCCATGATCCTTACTATCCTCAACTTTATCCTCATGCAAGGCTTAAGTTCCTCCATTAGCCTATTGTTTTCTGCAATTGACATAACATGATTTTATTTTATTAAGGTTTCTTTCCTTATCTTGTTTTTCTCATCATGTGTCCTCTTTCTTACTTCCAATTTCTCAAAAAGTTCTTTTGGGACACTCCCTTCTATTTCAAGAAAATTCTTCTTGAAAGCCATCATATACCTAATTGCCATTTCTTCAATGCTAGCTTGATCTTCATCATTATACCTTTCATAATATCTTTGAACTAAAATAATCTTACCTTCTATTATAAATTTCTTCTCTAATCGCTTGAGGTTTGGTTTCCACTTCTTTTTGGAACCATCTTCTTCCTTTTTCTATTCAATTTCTTCTTTCTTCTTTCCTATTTCATCCTCATCCTTCTTCTTCTATGGTGATTCCTTTTGTGATGTTTCAATCTCCTTCCTCTTCTAAGGATGCCTCACTACTTTGTCTTTGGGTCTATGAATTACTAGAGTATATGACTTCTTCTTTGTAGCTTTCCTCTATGAGGCTCTCCTAGGCAGTGTAGGAGAAGATTCCTCAATAGTGACCACTAGAACATGTGTTGTGGTAGGTTCTTCCTTCTTATCCTCATCATTAGGCTCATGCATGTAGGATGCTACATTTATTGCTTCTGATTTCTTCCTTATATCTATCATTTCATCTCTGGATATACCTTTTTCCTGAGAAAGTTTGTCAACCATTTTCTCAACTATCTTAGTTCTCTTCCTTTTGTTTAATTCCTCATCTACTACAACTGATTTCTCTATGTAAGTTCCCCATATTTCTACATTGGGATCCTTGGGGGCTACAAGTACATGGTTTACATGTAGTGTCAAGAGGTCTTTATCTACCTCATATCCCATGGGAGTACTCCATATTTTCTTGGGTTCCACTATCTCAAAGCATGTATAATCTATTTCTACCATGAAACATGTATGTTCTCTATATTTTTCAACCAATTCTCTAGGAATCCTTTCCCTTTCATGCATGTATCTCTAAAAAATCTTGAAGATACCTGATAGGTTGGTGAACATATACTTCTCATCATGTGTTCTGTAGATGTCACTAACTAACTACATTTTTGACACTCCATCCCTCCAAATGTATAGGCCTAGAAACTTGTGTGTAATGTGGAAGTAAATGTACAATATCAAAGATCCAAACCTAAATTGTGATGAAGTCTTGTTTTTCTTGACCGCGTTGATGTTATCCATTATTTGTTATCTTAGTATCTCACATAGGTTATCTATTTCATTCTCCTTGACCATCTGATAAGCCATATCAATGAATCTTGCAGACACGGAGTTTGGCCTGTAGCTATATTGAATTTTGTAGTTCCTAGAATCATAGAAATGACTCTCACATCCTTTTGAGTTGTTTATTTGAAATTCATGTCCCTTTATTTATCTTTGTATCATGTTAGGGATTCAACCTTCCTTTTGATGTTCTTCACTATTACTAGAAATTTTCCCTCATATGGAAATTTTGTGACATCATCGATTAGTTCCTTCGTGATCATGAAAAAATCACCTCCATTCCAAAATAACTAGTCATGGAATCTACTCATACACAATTTTCATCCATTCAACTTCTTCAAACTCATGGTGTTCTATAAACTTAATCATGCCTAGGTCATCCAAAACCACATACTCTGGTTTTAGTTGTTCATGTCTTTTAACTAATTTAGAATCTCCAATGAACACATGTCTTCATATTTATAGTGAATATATTCCCTTATGTATTCTACATGCAAAACACCAGGTGTCATATGATAAAATGTGCCTTTTGGGTCATCCTCCATAGACTTATATGGATTTTTCATAAACTCATATCATGCCCTATCTTTGATATCAAATACTTTGGGTGCATCCATCCTTCCAATTAAACTAATGATACAATTGTGAAAGATTCAATTTATGATTTCAAGAATACTTTGTTCCCAACTCGTTGAAATATAGGGTTTAGGCTTTAGAATCCACCAAGACCTATTTCTGCACTCTTCAAATGCTTCACAAACTCCATGATTCTAGCTCCACAACTATGCCCTTTAATTATTCTATTGGTTCTTCAAAATGGACTTTATGCTTCTGAAAGAAACCAATACATTTATATATACATTTTTAGGAATGGTCAATTCCAAGTATGGATGGTCTGAGATGATTGGACAAACTATAGGGACAAGACTTCCCTCTGCACTTCTAGCTCTACAAAACCAAGGGGGGTGCTCCTAATCCAACAAAATATACTTCACTCTACAACTTCAAACTGGATTCAATATAAAAGATTATGATAAGAAAATACTAAATGATAACCAGTCATTTATTGATTCTCCATTATCATTTAAGAAATAAAACTTGTAGGTCACAATACCTTGAAATATCTCGACAGATTTATATCAATATTAGGAATATAGCCAAACCCTACTAAGCACATATCATTGCACTACAAACTCATTTCTAGCTAGCACCTTATCCATTGGGAAATACTTTTACTGCAAAGAAAGAATATAGAAACCAACTAATGTTAATGATTTAGGATCCCAAAATATTACCACCTAATGACAATATTGATCAATATTGATTTCTATTAGAGGAAAAAAAATCCAGATCTCTTTAATTTGATCTCAGATCAAAGAAGAGAAAAAGAAACACATACATAGATAAACTCTATGTAATGAATCATAAAATTCATAATTCAAAGAAATAGACACAAAGGAGAGATTTGAATCCTAGATTTTTGTATTCATATAAGATGAATCATGTTCCTTGTATACACTATGCCTCAAAAACATACACCATTTCAATAATGGTCAAAAACCTGAAACTTTCTATTTACTGTAATAATACAACCTAATACAGTCTGCTATACCCTAGGCTAAAAACTTGTAAGAAAAAACTATCCAAGTTTTCCAGCCCTTATAAATGATCTTGGGAATCCTTTTATAGAATAAGGATTGCAACAAGCTTCGAATCATTTAGGAAAATGAAAAAAAGTGTTACACCAGACAAGACAAAAGACAACAAGTACAAAATAACTACTCTATTGCAACTTTACAAAAATGTCCTTTGATTTGTTCGCCAAGATCCCGCAATAGTTTCTAAAAATAGTTCTACTCCCACCAAATGGTGTCCTTGTACTCATTATTTTGCACAAAATTTACCTTTGCAGTTTGTTTCTTTTAAGAAACTGGGGAAGTGCCACCTGTTGGAGCATTAGTGGGGATGTCTTCTTTCTTTGTTTCTTCTGAGGTATATTTGTCCTCCCAAGATTTGAAAACTTCATCACTTGGCCAAGTAAAAGTAACAACCTCATCCCTCTTCTTTATCAAAATTTCCCAATCAATCTTCACCTACTGAACCTCTTTATTTAGGAACCCAAAATGTTTCCTAGCATTTTCTATAGTCTCAACTATTTGAACAAAAAAAGTATTACTATCCATATTCAAAATATTGCTCATTCTCATTGACATCTCACCATCCAATTATCTGAGCCATTTGCTCTTATTGTTTAACTCTCCATTTTCTTTTATCATTTAAGATGTAATGGACTAACATTTCTGGTTCTAAATCCTCACCAAAAATTTGACATAAAGACCAATACATACCCTTTTCCTTTACATTAAATTAATCTAGCTTGATGGGCTCTGGTGTATTCGGTCCTACCACAGTCAATCTTCCTACCTTGTCAAAAAAATCCCTCAAAGGACCACTTCTGAGATAGTCCCTCTATGCTTTGTAAACCTCCCCAAGTTCATCAACATCTATTTTTTCTAGGGTATCAGAAGGCTCACTTATTGGAAATCTAACATGGGAAAGTGAGATACTGAGAGGGGGGGTGAATCAGATATCTCCAAGAATTTACTTCTTTAAACTAATTCCACATGCATATCATAAAAATGAATTTCAATACTGAAATAGATCTAACAATATAACTTCATCCATCAAATGAAACACATAACACATAAATTTTGGTTACCCAAAAACCCTTGAAAGGTAAAACTGGG
The DNA here is from genome assembly GCA_027943335.1 of Chamaecyparis obtusa. Taxonomy (NCBI): domain Eukaryota; kingdom Viridiplantae; phylum Streptophyta; class Pinopsida; order Cupressales; family Cupressaceae; genus Chamaecyparis; species Chamaecyparis obtusa. The sequence continues at coordinate 590,235 of BSBK01002737.1, read as the reverse complement.
GTGGGGATGACACCCACAAATTTTCACTACTATAGTATAAAGTTTTCCAGTTAGGGATACACTATTTTATCACTTTAGATGATCTACCCTATGAGAGGTCTACCCTATTAAGAGCTTACTAGCTTATGTAATCTACCTTGATTAAAGGATTTGAAAGTTACAACTAAGTAAGCACTCGGTTAAGAGATTTATGAAAGCCTATTAGGACTACTCTGTTAAGATATTTACCCTGATTCACCTGCTAAAATGTATCAATACTCGATCCTTTGGTTTGCACTAAAAATATTGATAAAAGATCTCCTCTTTCCACTACTTATTTGATCTCAAAATCAAATGTATCTTTATTCCATCCTTCACTTCTTTTCTTGGTCACTCTGCCTGATCTCTGCATCTGATCATCAAAACACTTCTCTATTCTATGTACATGAGATCTCCTTTCTTGCATACATACATCATTTTAGGGTTTACATATCATCTTATATAAACATCTTATCAACCTCCTAGATCAAGATCAACGATCTAGATTTATTACTTATGTCGCTTAAGCATTCCCTTTTTTTGATAGGTTACATGGCTTACATAGGGACTAATGATTATTAATACAAGGTGTAATCAACTAAAAGGTGTAATCAAGGTATATAAATACAAGGCATAATTAATGATTCCCTCAAAAAAACATTAAATCTTGCATAGAAGTTAGCCAAAATGGTTTACCATGGTTTTTGTGCCATAAGAAACACATCTGTCAAAACTGGGTTGCTCGGCATTTACTATTCTTCATATACTAGTGCTAGGCACTGACTCTTCTATACAATTCATCATAAACTACTTGATGACTACTAAAATACTAGGTGACCTCTGACTTTCTTGATAATAACTACTACTCGGTAACTATACTAGTTTATACATAACTCCACCTTTAATAGATGGCTCAGTCATAGTGATGACCAACCAACATCACCTAGAAAATGACTAAGTGCTAGACACTAATAGACAACAAAACTTAGGGATCAACAATCTTCTCCTTTGACATTAGTGGCAAAAACACTTTTCCATGAATTTTACATTAAAAAATACTACTTAGTAGTTTGAATACTCCTCCTAAGACTTTGACTCAGTCTTCAAAAGATTCTACATATATATACACACATGAATCTTTAACATACACTAAATATATATTTACTATCTTTCTCCTTGTGTTACTCATGTCATTACCCCTTATGTCAGCTCATTTCCCCCTTTTTTTGTCACTTGAAGCTGCTAGGGTGTAGGGGTAAGAAAATACTTATCCAAAAATGGTTTTTAGAGCTGCATTGTCATTGCTAAGGCATTGTCCCATCCTCACCTTACAGACTCCAAAACCTATATCTTGATTTCTTGCTGGGCAGCTAGATCAATCAAACTCTTGGCAATAGAGAGATGAGGATCTCTTTGTACTAATTCCTTTGCTGACACCAATTCTATCTACATAACCTCTAGATGAGGTGTTAACATTGTCTCTATGGAGATTATTTTGGCTCTTATTCTCTCATCATTAGCCATCAACTCGGCTAATCTCAATTGTGCATGAAGTAACCTTGTGAAATGAATGGAGTTGGAGCTTGCATCCATGCTCACTGAATGACCAGTAGAATTCAAGTCTAGTTTCAATTTGTAAATAAATTCTTAATTATCCTTAGTGAAGGTTTCTACATTAAAAATTTTCTTGTACAAATAATGAAAATTCTACAAAACTTCTAAATTATTCACTAAGGCAGAAAGTTCCACCTGCTTGACTGCTATCTCAGTTGAGACCTTTTCAAGTACCTTGGTCTCAAACTTTCTTTCTGACCACTACATAAGATTATCATTTTCTTCACTTTCATCATTATTCACCTTCTTAACAATATGAACCAATTGTTCCAAAATAGGTGAGGTTTCATTCACGTCATCCATTTCAAAGGCTTCTATAAATATACCTTTGATTTCATGCAATACTTATTTTTTCTGGTGCTCTCTTCTTATTTCTTCTTGCTTGTTTTCCTTCTTCAAAAGATCTTGCAAAATTTGCATCTTCTCATATGTCAAGTTATCAATGTCCCACTTCAAAATCACTATAACTTCATCAAGTGTTACCTGAGTGGAACGAGACTTTCTCCTTTTTCTTATGCACTTTCTTCTTTGGGGTATTGCCATTCGACATCTGTACTAAGGCTTGAATAGCCTCTTGCTCCTTGGGATCTGGATGATCCTTAGTCTTCTTCTCTTCCTCTATATGAGGTCCTATGACCACTTTTGTAGATTTGTCTAATTGATCTTTTAACTTATCCTCTTCTTGTCCTTTATTACCTTCCTTGATAGGTGTACTATTTGTTGTTATTGTCAACTTTTCTTGTTTCTCAGCACTGGTACTTTGTGAGACTTATTGTTAAAATATGATCCTATGGGAGCTTAAAGGTTCATTGTCAATAGTTGAAGTAACCTCAATCCTTGTATAGTCATGTACCTAGATTAGAACAAGATTGGTACTCGGTAGAAAGGGATCTAAGGATGCCTCCTTAAGAATTTGGTTCTTTGTTTCTTCCTCAGTCAATGCATTGGTGTTAACTTGTGTATCCTCAGGGATATCCTCAATAGTGATCACATCCTATGATGAACTCTCTTCTACCTTCTATCCTCCTTCCTTGAGATTCTAAGGCTCATTTATGTCCTCTTTGTTATCCATTTCTACTTGGCTGGATGTACCTTCACCTTGTTGTGGACTCTTGTCAATTAATAACCCAAAAATGATCTTCCACATATTTTTTCTTTGTTCAAAAACTTCATCAACTTTATGCTTTAGAATAAAATAAGCTCTTAGCTTGGGTATGAATCTATTTCTGTGTTCCACCATAAATGTTTCTATTTTCTTTGGTGTTAACTCAGGCATAATCTGAGCTAAATTTCCTTCCCTTATTTGTCTCTCTGTCATAATGGCATACTGCTATTTTTTATCAGTCTTACTAAATAGTTCTTTTGAGATCAAATTACCTATCTCTAGAGGTTTCATCTTAAATGTCCATATCATTTCTAACATTGCCTCTTCAATTTTATCTTTGTCTTCTCTTCTTATTTTCTCAAATTTTATGAACTTAAACCCTGCTAGACCTATTATGCTCTTGATGTTTTGGCATATCTCATCCACATTGGTTGTATGCCTATGTGTTTCCACTCCCAATTTGGTATTATCATTTGTGTCAATCATTTATTCATCATCATCCTCCTTCTCCAATACCAGTTTTCTTCTCAGTTTCTTCTTGGGATGACTTGGCACAACTTTAGTTTGTACTTGTTTTCTTTTACCTGACCCTTCCCCTATTATTTTCTTTACTGGCATCTTTCTTTGGAGCTCAGAAGTTGTGGTATCTGAAGCTTCCCTAGTTATTAGTCTAATTGTTGTAGGAGGAGTGGGATTTTGTTTTTGTACCTTCTTCTTATTAGGCTCGACAACTAATACCTTCTTTCCCTTACTTTGAATTTCAGTTTCCTCCTCATCACTTCCTTTAGACTCACTAGATTTATCTTCTCCTAGACCTTGTGTTATTTCAAGAGGTGCATTTTCCTTTTCACCTTCTCTTAGCATATTTTTTAGGTTCTTGACTATTTTCTTTCTCTTTCTCTCAAGGGTTTTAGACTTTAACCCCATAGTTATTTTGGACTTTTCTTCTTCATAGTTTCCAAAAGATTTATCTTTCCTATCAATTTCCTCTGCTATTAAAGTAGTTATTACTACTGATGTCTCATCTACATTCACCTCATAAGGTACTGACCTTAGCCATGCTACCCTAGACATAATAGCCTGAACATAAGTATGGTTGGTATCCAATAGACAACAACTATCATTGTAGTGCTTATCTACTAGGGATATGGGAATACTACTTCTTTTCCTCATCTTCTTCTTGAATTCAACAAAGTAGCTTTCCATAATGCTATCAAAATTATCTCCTAACTCATGAATAAACTCATTAATTTTTTGGATTACTGGTCATTCCTTACTCCATACCATATCTCCTATGGTAGAAAAACTATTTTGCATATAGAAGAATAAAAAAATGATTAGGGAACCGAACTTACACATAGAATTATTAGCCTTCCTGATGGATGTTAGGTTCTCTGCAAGATGGGTCAACTGCAGCTTGAAAAGATCATAAGTATGATATTTCTTTACCATCTTCCATGCTTGATCAACTACAATGTAGGGAACACTATCTAACCTGCTTGATTGATAAAATTTGTGAGCAATCACTCTCACTGCAAAATCTATTTCCAAATCTATGATCATGGAGATCATCATTCCTCTCTTATTACATACTACCTGAGTGTTTGTTTGAATTATTTCTTTACTCTGCAATCTCATTATTTTCTTCCCTGTGAGATTAGGATAATCGGTGACTCAGTGAATCATATCCTTGGTGATATTGACTGGCCCATTCTCCAACCATATATTCATGTCATAAAATATTCTCAAGATGATCTTAATCCATTCAACCTTGAAATTACATAGAAAATCTAGGGCTCACACTAACCCTTTCTCAGAAACATGTTGATATTCTGCCTTCAACACCCTATTGATACATAACTTGTTGTAAGCCTCCCTCAGCTCATAATCACCAATCTCTCCAATTTTGCACATGTAACATGAGTGCACATCATGTATCATAAAAACCCTCAATGAAATTGATGATAGGGCTCCTATGAGATCTCCCTTCACCATGATTTATAGAATGACTTGGAATTTTGGTGGCTTACATGCATCACTCCTTACAAGTTAGACATTCAAAACTTCTTTCCCTTGTTTCCTAACTGCTATAGATGAGGTAGATGCCATATTTCTAAATTTAGGGTTCAAATTATAAGTTCAAGTAGCTCAGTAATACCTTGTTTCAATGAGTCTTTCATGATGTTTACCGATGAAACGCTGTAAAGATCTTCACAAACTTAACTTAGCATAGATAGCTCTTCTCAATTGCTTAGCAATCACTCTGCAAATTATCAAATCACTAGGTAAAATGATAATGAATGGTAATTTTCCACTTTATAGACTCAAAAGGTAACTTTGAAATGTTCCATACACTTTGTAGGTGAATACAATTATCTTAGCCTTCATACAACAACTCGGTTATCATGTACTCGTACTTGGTTGAACCATGACTCGGTCAATACTACCATTTAGTTCAGCTTGATACATATGACATCTTAGCTATTACAAGAGCTTGGAACACATTGAGTGAATTGGTCACTATAGACTTAAATATTGATGCTCGACATCAAATATTCAATATAACTCTTTTCTCAAATCTATCCTAATGCATCTCAATTCATGCAGATATGGACTTTAACATATCAAATGAACTGGTGTAAAATATGAAACTAGAAAATTTAGTTCCTCACATACCTTCTTTTCTTATTTATAAGTAGTGTGATCACTTGATCCATTGGATTGGATGACCTCAGGTTCACTGGATCCACTACTATTTTCTTCCTCTTTCTTTCTCCATGTCTTGTTCATCTGATTCCTTATCTGTTCAACAATTTCTTCATTTTTGAATTGTTCAATGCTCGGTACATGTGCTCTTTAGTCTCTTTTTATGTGACCAATATTGTGGCATTTGTAATAGACCAAAATCTCACTGATCCAAATCTTGGGTTTGCCTCTAAAATGTGTCCTCACATAATTTGCTCCTATATGATCATATTCTCCAAAATAATGATAACTATTGTTAGAAAGTATAGTCCACCAAGATAACTGGGAGGGGGGGGTGAATCAGTTATCAGATAAATATAGCTTTTATCAACTTTAATAGATTTTAACCATGTAATCAATGTGATCAACAACCATAGAAAGATATACATACATAACAACACAATAACACAAGATATGTTGACTAGGGAACCTCTTGATCAAAGAGTAAACCCCAGTGGGAATGATGCCCATAAAAGATGCACTAATATGAAAGTTACTTGTGAGAGGATGGATTTTGTTAGGAGTCTTATGAAATACATTCAGTAAATATTAGTCCCTACTAGGAGACTTTGAATCCCTGCTAAAAGATTCTAACTTTGTTAGGAGTTATGGAAGACAGAAGGACCCACTGTCCAAACAACTTCAAGAGAAAGATCACTGAACACACTGTCCAACTGATCTCTGTATTACTCAATAGAATAATACCAAAAGATTACTGATCTCAACAACCTATCACTTCTCCTCTGACTATGCCAAACCACACCAACTGCTTCATCAAATCTCAATATCAGATCTCTATACTTCACATATCCTCTTTCAACAAGTATTGCAAAATTCTGCAATTCACTTTCACAATATTACATTCCACATTCCACATTAAAATAAGGAAAACATTAATTCCTTTATACCACACTCAAATAATTACAAATGAGTTGGCACACAAATTAGAAAATAAAATCTTCCCCATGTTACATAAAAATTTCATAATTACATAAAACTGTCAGCTTCCAATTAAGACAACTCTTCACTCGTGAGACCTCTGACCTTGTTGTCACATCCATGTCACAATTATCATGTCTTCATCATCTATTCAACTTCACATGCTTAGATTCTATCCAGATTAGGAGATATCATCCAATTTCAAAAAACCACTACTTAGGAACACTGCCTGAATACTGCTCCCACTGAATTACACATAACTATCATGAATAATTGAATTTCCATACACACTCTTAACCATGATTTTATAGAACATCATAGAGTAATTCCTCAACTCTACATATCTTGATCTTCAATATCCCATGTGCGCTAACTCAAACACTGTGTCCTTCTCTACTAAAATTTAGTAGATCTCTATGTATTCAATTGCAATAAATCCAATCTCATCTTCTCTGAATCTTCATCCGATACTCCATCTCCAACATAGTAACATTCTTTTGTATACTTAGGCTTGAAATTAGTTTTGTACTTCTTGACTCTTGTAGGACACTTAGATGCAAAATGACCAATCTTATTACATGAAAAGCATTTAAATGGTAATTGACCTTCATATTTTCCTTTTCCTTTTCTTTCTTTCTTAGCAATCATAGAAATGAATTCATTTAATTCTTTATCATCATCTTCATAATCAAAATTACTAGAAGTGTTCAAGGATTTATTACCATGGACTAAGGCTTTGAATGTTGTTTCACTTTTAGGCTCTGTCTTCAATCTTGATATTTCAAATGTTGAAATCTTGTTGATTAAGGTCTCTCTTTTGAAATCTTTTGAAAATTTCATAGTCTCATCTAGGATGTTTATCTTTCTCTCATATTCATCTCTTGCAGTAGTCATCAATTTATCCCTTTGTCTTCTTTTGAAATTTCTCCACCATTGTTTCTGATTCCTGCAACTGCTTCATTAATTCTTTGGTTGTAGGCTCTGATGTTCTCTTTAGGTAGCATCTCCAAAGTATTGTATCTTTTCTTCCATGTTTTTTTGCATGCATTCTTGGCTTGGATATCTCTGTCAAATATGTCTTATATATACTTCCATATTTTGTAGGCTTTATCCACTTTCTTGATCTTTGAAAACTCATTGTCAGATAGGACACTGATAAGGGCTTCTTTAGCAATAGAATTTTGAGTGAACATTTCCTTTTGCTTAATAGTTGCATCATATTTTGCAAGATCCTTTAGAGAGGGAATCTAAATATCTTGAGTAGCTACTTAAAAAATCTCAAAACCAATGCACTGCAAATGTGTTGTCATTTTTTTCTTCCAGTCTAGATAATTCTCTCCATAAAACTTAGGACTTTCTTTTCTAAAGAACACCATCATATCAACCTCAAGTTGTTAAAATTTCTCTTTGAGGCACTTGGCTCTGATAACAATTGTTAGGAATAGTCCCAAGAGATAACTAAGAGGGGGGGGGGGTTGAATCAGTTATCTACAAGATTCAATTCTTTATCCAATTAAGTAAAAAATAATATTAAGCACATACACAATAAGATAACACTTAACACAACACCACAATTTTTGTTACGGGGAAACCCAAATAGGTAAAAACCTGGTGGGAATTAGCACCCACTATAAACTGCACTAGAATATAATGATCCTTGTTAGAAGATCTTACAACCCTGTTAGGAGTTGATCTTTATAATACATGAAGTACAGTGACCTAGTCAAGGGTCAGACCCTGTTAGGAGTCTTTTATAAATAACCCTGTTAAAGGTGAGGACACACTATCTGGGAGCACACCACTTAAATGGCGAAGGCTGCAACCTTCTGCACAATAGATACACACTATATCTAGATTTTGGTGAACTATGAATTTGACCTACTGTCTTGATCAGTTCCAATGAATAGCATACACTCTCTACTTCTTCACATATAGATTTATTGGCCCAATACTTCACACTTTTTTCTTTGCTCTTTTCTTTAGTTCATTTTCTTGGTACTCTCTAAGCGATCACAACTGACTAGCTATAAGCAGTCTTCTCCAAAAGATATAATCAAGTTGGCCTATTAGAACCTTCTTGAAATCATATTAGAGAAACACTACAACTCTCCAACAACATCTCCAATGGATAAACCAAGAACACAACACAAAAAGGACCACGCAACTCAATATGAGTAGATGCGTCACTTCACACTGTTGGCTCCACCAAATTAACTGAAACTTTATTCTCAAGATGAAATATGTTATGCACTCTTAACCAAAAATTCTTATCTCATAACCAAACACGCATACCATAATGATATGCACAACTGTTGAAACACTGTCGGCTCCAAAAAACAATCTCAGGAAACTGTAACTAGAAAATAGAAACATCATAACTCAACTTGTTCTGCACAAATAAATCTGTGTCCATGATCATAGCTTCAAAAACATGTCTACAACACAAATATAAATGCACAAGGCTCTATCATAACCATATTGAGAATTACATATAGAACTTTGTCTGTAACACTTTTAGGAACACTACTGATACATACAACTGCACAAATGACTACACTCAGAATGAACCTTTACGTCTATGATATCACGATGATAACATATCCATACAACATATGTTTAAGGCTCTCGACATATAACTACAACACATGCTGCTTACCATATGTTGTCATCAATGACAAACATACAATCAACACTGGCTTGCTGGAAAATCTCCAAGATTTACATCTCATCTTATATAAACATGTTATTAACCTCCTAGATCAAGATTTGGGATCTAGATTCATTACTTATGCCTCTTAAGAATTTCCTTTTTATGATAGGTGATATGGACTACACAAGGATTAATCATTAGAAATACAAGGTGTAATCAACTCCTTGATTCCCTCAACAAACATTAAATCTTGCATAAAAGTTGGCCAAAATAGTTTACCTTGGTGTTTGTGCCATAAAAAACACATATATAAAAAATGGCTTGCTTAGCATATGAAGTCTCTGATGCTTGACATCTACTATTCTTCATATACTAGTGTTCAACATTGACTCTTCTATATAACTTGACATAAAATGCTCAGTGACTACTGAAGTACTCAATGGCCTCTGACTTGCTCGATAGTAACTACTACTCGCTAATTGTACTAGTTTATACATAACTCAACCTTTACTAGATGGCTTGGTTGTAGTGATGACCGACCAAAATTATGACTAAGTGCTAGACACTAATAGACAATAAAACTTAGGGATCAACATCACTTAACTAAAACACCTCTGTAATTTCACCAACAACAATACTAATAAGAGGGTTTCCATTCACATCCTTGACCACTCTTGCTACATGGTCATAATTCTTATCTACTTGGAGAAAAATATCATTATCCATAAAAACATTTGGGACTACTAGTTTCCATACATCAAACTACCATACATTACTCCTAGGGGAAAATGCATGTCTTTGTCCAAATCCTACCTTGACCAATAGCAAACCAGAGACACCAATGTTTGCATCTATCATATAATTACCATTATCATATAATCAATTTGCAACTCTAAGCTGAGGGTTTTTGGGCACAAGTTCTTTCAACTTAGATGAGAGTCATTTGTCGAATGATCAAGTTATTCAAGGAAATCATCACACACGACCCTCTCATGGTAATCAAAATTTCCTTTGAATTCTCTTCTCGGTGCATCTTAAAACTTAGGGTTTTAATATTTAACTTAACCATAAATATAGATAAACCCTTCTCTCCAAACCCTAACAATAGAATTCATAGATAAAAGCTCACAGAAACACAATGGTTCACATAATTACTCACCCGGTAAATATTTTGCCAAAAAACACAACATGCTCTACAATTTCGCTCCACTTAGTCACTTTGAAAATTATGTAGCTTTTGATTCTAAAAATGGAGCGTCAAATGATATACTGCATATGCAAAAATACATTAACTCTTGACAAAAAAGCCACATGTTCCTACCATTACTTCTTTGAAAATTTATAAATTTGCAGTTCAACGGGTAGGAAACATTTCACACCAAAGAAAGAAATTTTAAAATAGAACTATTGATCTCCTTTTGAATTACATCAGATGGTCGTCACAATCCCTTGAATAGTAACTCTTGATCAAATTTTCATTAAGGCTTCATGCCCTTCATCTGATCAGATTAGATCTAACGGTAATGGAAACTGACTATCCTTTGGCCCTACTAACTATTCAAGTTCCATGATCATCGTTCAATTGAGTTAATCCAGTGACTATCTTTATTTCATTTGATTCTAACCCCACTGACTTATTTTTTGTTCACCTGGATGATCAGATGGCAGGTGTGATCTCGTGATCACTATTTTCCTTTCATCTTTTGATTAAGGTATTATGCCAACCGTAGGATTAAAAGGGATATGATAATATCTTAATTTCTTGACAATCAGGCCAAAGAAAACACAAACCGTTAGATTGAGAAAATATGATGGTAGATAGAAATCTTAAAAATGTTTGTCCCACTTACTTTCTTCATTGATTTGAGCATTTGATGGCTAGCATGATCCCGTGAAGGGTAATCTTCAATTAAATTTTTATTGTGGGATCATGCACACTGTTAGATTAAAGGAGACTTTAACAAGGTTTGATATATACTGAAACTTAGGAAAAATTAATGCTCAAGACTTAGGGAAAAATAAAATGTTGCCGGTGATTTAGACTTATGAAATATTAAATGGGTCTGCTAGATAAAATGATCTTAAGGGACTTGGCCCCTCCCGACGATGACTTAATACATGTACAAAAAATAACTTAAGTGGCTAGAAAAGGTAATGAACAATTAGACCTTTTCAATTAAGACCTAGGGTTTCTTTCCATAATGAATATTTAGGGCTAGAAACAAGACCTCACTAGGGTTTAAGGAACAAAATGAACCATTTCTTTTGAAAGATGAGGATATAGATTAAAAATTTAAAATGGGTAGCCCTAATCTAACAAAAAAGACCCTTCTATTAAACCATTGGAAATTTAAAACACAAAGCCTTGAGTTGAGAAAATAAATAGTGCTAACATGTTCTCCGATCACAATGGTAAAATATACACTCAATTATAACATCTTATATTTACATTGGTCTATGGTTGGCTCCCCGATATAATACCATGGTCTTAATCCCTATACACTAAATCCAATATCAGTAGTCCAAGAAATATAAATCCACAACATATATGAATAAATTTCATTCATCTTAACAAATCATTTGCAACATCACATAATCAATTTGAAATTCACATTGCATAATAATTTAACTTTTTTCCAATTGTAAAAACAAATATAAACACATCATGTAATTAAGAAATTAATTTTTGACACTTAATAGAAAAATCATAGCATCAAAATTGCATCATATATCCATTTCCTGATAAATAACATAAATAAATCTCATCATGTCATCCTAGCACTCACAAAACCATATTAACCATAAATGTAGAGCCATAATAATGTCACAATATAATCATCATAACAATCATAAAATAATGTGCATCTAGCATCTAAGGTAATTAAATCTATGACATAAGGTGTCTAAAATCTATAGTGCATCAAAATATAGTATCAAATAAGTATCTCTCAAATCTAGAAATTGAAAAGCTATGATGGGCTCGGGGTGAGGCCTCACATCCTTCCCCATAGGTATGAAATTCCTCCTAGAGTTCATCAAAGATGGGGATACTTTACTCTCATTTTCACTACATCCTCCCATGATGTCATAACCTCATCATAGCAATCCCACTAGACCCTAACCTGGTCTAGCTCTCAGCCTTGAAGAGATAGCGTCCAGTGTGCCAAAATGCGAATGGGATCCAAAGCCAGTTGCCCACCTGAATCCACATGCAAGACATCCCAATCTATGATATGAGACTCATACAATATTTACTTCCTTAAAAATGATACATGAAAGACATCATGGATGCATAACATGCTAGGTGGAAAATCTAGATGATAGGAAACAAGACCTATCCACTCAAGAATCTCAAAAGGACCAAAAAATATGGGTGCAAGATTAGAGCCCTTTCCATAATGGATTAGAATCTTATGAGGTTGCACTCTTAGAAAAAATATATCACCAACCAAATAACTACGATCCTCTGTCTTTGCATCTGCATACTTCTTATGTCTATCTTGTACTTTCTTCAAACACTATCTAATCAAGGTTACCTACTGCTCCAACTCTTGAACTAAATCATGACCTAAAGCTACCCTATCCTCAATGTGGTCCTAACTCAAAGGTGTCCTGCATGGTCTGCCATATAATGCCTGATAGGGGGCATACCTAGAGAAGTGTGATGTCCATTATTGTAGGAAAAATCTACCAAATGAAGGTGCTCCTCCCACCTAGTGTGATGATCCATGACATACATGCGGAGCATATGCTCCAACACCTAATTTACCATCTTTGTATGATCATCTGTCTCAAGGTGATAAGTGATACTAAAATTGATTTTAGTGCTCAAATCTATCTATAATCCCCTCCAGAAGGATGATGTGAAAAGAGAATGTCAATCTAAAATGATCTTATGATGTATTCCATGAAGTTTGACAATATCCTACAAGAAAACTTGTGCCACTACTAGGGCTATAAAAGTGGCCCATATAGGTGAGAAGTGGGCTACCTTGGTTAACTTGTCAACTATCACCATGATAGCATCATGGTGTCAAGATGGCATAGGAAGACCAATGATGAAATCCATAGAAATAACATCCCACTTCCACTCTGGTATCTCATTTGGCTGATCAAACCACCAGGGTGATGATGCTCTGCCTTAACTCTTTGAAACTCAAGACATCATGCCACAATCTCAACTATACCCTACCTCATCCCTGGCCAATGGTATAAATGTCTCAAATCCACATGCATATTCTTGACTCCGAGATGCACTATATATGGTGCTCTATGAGCCTCCGACATGATAAAAACTTGCAAATCTCTAGAGGATGGTACATAGATGCATCCTCTATGGCATAAAAGTTCATAGAAATCTAAAGAATATCCTTAAAAACTTCCCCTCCAGGTTCCTCTAAGACTAAATAACCTAACTAACCTCAACATACCAATCATCCTCATGCAAATGGTACAATATCTAATCTCTCAACTCTATGCCTGCAGTCATACAGTAAGCCGCATGCTATCTTCTACTCAAGGCATATGCAATTACATTCTCCTTTACCTTGATGTAGTGAACATCAAAATCATACTCACAAAGGAATTCCATCCATCTCTGATGTCATGCATTCAGGTTCGGCTAAGTGAAAATATGTTGTAAGCTCTAATGATCAGAATGGAGCTCAAACTGATGACCCAAAAGGAAATGTCTCCATCTCACTAAAGCATGAATCACTGTAGCTAACCGAAGGTCACGAGTGGGGTAATTAAGCTCGTGATTCTTAAGTTTCCTAGACTCATATGTAATGGCTTGCCCATTCTAAATAATAACTAAACCCAAACCATTCAAGGAATCATTAGTGCATACAATAAAATCCATTGAAGGATCAGGAACTGCAAGAATAGGTGTGCTGGTGAGTGCCTTCTTGGGTTCCTAAAAGGCCCTCTCACACTTCTTGGTCCACTCAAACTTCTTTCCCTTTTGCTAAAGAGAAGTAATGGCATGATCCACTCTAGAAAAAACCTCTACAAAATACCTATAATAGTTTTCCAATCCCATAAAACTCCTAACCTCAGTCACAGAGGTAGGCGCAGGCCAATCCATGATGGCTCTAATCTTAGATGGATCAATTGAGATTCCATCTCCTAAAATAACATGCCCAAGGTAATGATTCTCAGATCTATAAAATGCACATTTAAACAAGATGCAATACAACTAATTGTCCCTAAGACACTACAAAACCTACCTTAATTTCCCTGTGTGCTCCTCCTCATCCTGAGAATATATCAAAATATCATCTGGGAACACAACAATAAACTTATCAAGAAAGGTGCGGAATAGCCAACTCATAAGGCTCATGAAAATAGCTAGAGCATTTGTGAGACCAAATGGTATAATTGTGAACTCATAGTGTCCATATCTAGTACAAACAATAGTTTTGGGGATATCACTATTTGCAATCTGCAACTGATGGTACCCTGACTTAAGATCAATTTTGGAAAACACTTTGGCACCCTGAAGGTGGTCAAATAAATCATCAATCTTGGGAAGTAGATACTGATTCTTGATGGTTAACTTATGCAACTGTCAATAATTCATACACAATCGTAAGGATCCATCCTTCTTCTTAACGAAGATGATTGGTGCACCCCAAGGTGAAACACTAGGATGAATGTGTCCTTTCTCTAAAATCTCTTCTAACTTGATCTTGAGCTCATTAGTGGTCATCTTGCATGGTGCCCTCAAAATTGGAGTAACTCCTAGCACAAGATCAATGTGGAAATCCACTTCCCTATGAGGAGGCATACTTGGAAGCTTAGTAGGAAACACATCTAAAAACTCCTAAAGTATTGGATAATCATCAAGAGATGGTTCCCTATCCTCCTCATCCTCTCTATCACTGATGGTAATGGAAAATAATTGACATCCCTTTCACATGCTCCACTTAAGATTCATGGTAGAGATCATATGAAGAGATATACCTCTCCAAATCCCACAAATCATAATAGGTGTGTCATGATCATATAGACACTTAATCCTCTTCTGACAACAATCTTGTTGGAGATTTGCCAACAAGCCAGTGTTGACTGTATGTTTGTCATTGGTGACAACATATGGTAAGAAGCATGCATTGTAGTCTTATGCAGAGAGCCTTGAGCATATGTTGTATGGATATGTTATTAGCATGATATCATAGAGGTAAAGGTTGATTATGAGTGCAGAAAGTTGTATAGTTGTTTGTAACAGCAGTGTTCCTGATAGTGTTGCAACCCAAGTTTTGTATGTAATTCATAGTATAGTTACTATGGAGCCTTGCACATTTATTTTTGTGTTGTAGATATAATAATGAAACTATGTTCATAGACGCAAAGTTAGTTGTGCACTTGAAGTTGAGTTTTGATGTTTCTATTTGCTAGTTACCGTTTCAGGAGATTATTTGTTGAGAGCTGACATTATTTATATTGTTTCTGTAGTTGTGCCTATCATTTTGGTATGCATGTTTGGTTATGAGCTAAGGTTGTTTGGTTAAGGGTGCATAATGTATTTCAGCTTGAGAGTTAAGTTTTAGTTAATTTGGTGGAGCTGACAATGTGAAGTGATGTGTCTACTCATATTGGGTTGTGCGGTCCTATTTGTGTTGTGTGCTTAGTATAGCCATTGGAGTTGTTATTGGAGAGTTGTATTGTTTCATTAATATGATTTCAAGAGGGTCCTAACAGGCTGAATTGATTATATATCTTTGGAGAAGGAAAATTATAGCCGGTCAGTTGTGATTGCTGAGTGGATTATGGAAGTTGAGTAAGAAGGTGCGAAAGTATTGGGCTAGTAAAGCTATATCAATCATTAGTTGAAGATCTATGTGAAGAAGTAGAGAGTGTATGCTATTCATTGGAACTAATCAAGACAACAGGTCAAATTCATAGTTCACCAAAATCTAGATATAGTGTGTATCTTTTGTGCACAAGGTTGCAACCTTCACCATTTAAGTGGTGTGCTCCCAGATAGTGTGTCCTCACCTTTAACAGGGTTATTTATAAAAGACTCCTAACAGGGTCTGACCCTTGACTAGGTTATTTTACTTCACGTATTATAAAGATCAACTCCAAATAGGGTTGTAAGATCTTCTAACAAGGATCATTATACTCTAGTGTAGTTTATAGTGGGTGCTAATTCCCACCAGGGTTTTTATCTATTTGGGTTTCCCCGTAACAAAAATTGTGGTATTGTGTTAAGTGTTATCTTATTGTGTATGTGCTTAATGCTATTCTTTACTTAATTGGATAAAGAATTGAATCTTGTAGATAACTGATTCAACCCCCCCTCTTAGTTATCTCTTGGGACTATTCCTAACAATTGGTATTAGATCCAAGAGCCTTAGAGAGAAAGTTTAACAACTTGAGGTTGATATGATGGCGTTCTTTAGAAAAGAAAGTCCTAAGTTTGATAGAGAGAATTATCTAGACTAGAAAAAAACAAAATGATAACACATTTGCAGTGCATTGGTTTTGAGATTTTTTAAGTAGATACTCAAGATGTTCAGGTTCCCTCTCTAAAGGATCTTGCAAAAGATGATGCAACTATTAAGAAAAAATAAATGTTCACTCAAAATAGAATTGCCAAAGAATCACTTATCAATGCCTTATCTAACAATGAGTTTTTAGAGATCAAGAAAGTAGATAAAGCCTACAAAATATGGAAGTATCTAGAAGGCATGTTTGAAGGAGATATCTAAGCCAAGAATGCATGCAGAAAGATATGGAAGAAAAAATATAATACTTTGGAGATGCTACCTGAAGAGAACATCAGAGCCTATAATCAAAGAATTAATGAAGCAGTTGTAGGAATCAGAAACAATGGTGGAGAAATTTCAGAAGAAGACATAATGGATAAATTGATGAATACTCTGATAGCAGAATATGAGAGCAAGATAAACATCCTAGATGAGACTATGTAGTTTTCAAAAAATTTCAAGAGAGAGACCTTAATCAATAAGATTTCAGCATTCAAGATATCAAGATTGAAGACAAAGCCTAAAAGTAAAACAACATTCAAAGCCTCAGTCCATGGTAAGAAATCTTTAAATATTTCTGGTAATTTTGATGATGAAGATGATGATAAAGAACTAGAAGAATTCATTGCTATGATTTCTAAGAAAGAAAGAAAAGGAAAAGGGAAATATGAAGGTCAATTACCATTTAAATGCTTTTCATGTAACAAGATTGGTCATTTTGCATCTAAGTGTCCTACAAGAGTCAAGAAGTAGAAAACTAATTTCAAGCCTAAGTATACAAAAGAATGTTACTATGCTGAAGATGGAGTGAGATATGAAGATTCAATAGAAGATGAAATTGAATTTATTGCAATTAAAGATATGGAGAAAATGTTTGTTGACATGGATATTGAAAATGAAAAGAAAGCATAAGAGCTAGCATCGATTTCACAAGCAAACATCAAAATAGAATGGATCATTGACAATAGATGTTCACATCACATGATAGGAGACAAAGATAGATTTGTACATCTAGATAAGTACAAAAGTGGCATGGTTAGATTTGGAGACAACACTCCTAAACCTATCATAGGCAAAGGAGCTATCAATTTGGATGGAAAGAACAACACTGATGATATTCTATATGTTGATGGTTTGAAGCATAATTTACTGAGTGTTGGATAGTTACTTGACAAAGGATACCAGTTGGAATTCAAAAACAACAAGTGCTTCATTAATAAGAAAGAAGGAGTAATGATTGCATCCAGTTCAAAAACAAAAGGTAATGTTTTTCATCTTAATTCAAAAGAAATTTTTTTTGTTGCAAAAGTAGATGACGATTGGTTATGACACAAAAGACTATGTCACATCAATTTTGACAATATAGTAAAGATAAGCAATGTAAAGGCAGTAAGAGACCTCCCTAGTATTGCAAGACTAGTTGATACAATGTGCATGGAATGTGTGATGGGAAAGCATGTAAAGAACTCATTCAAAAGCAAGCAGAATTCAGCAGAGAACAAATTGGATCTAGTGCATACAGACCTATGTCGACCAACTCAAACAAGATCATACTATGGTAAAAGGTACTTTATTTTGTTTGTTGATGATTATTCTAGAATGATGTGGGTTATGTTCTTAAGAGATAAGTCTAAAGAATTTGAGAAGTTCAAAATATTCAAAGCTAAAGTTGAAAATGAGTTTGCATTAAAGATAAAATGTCTAAGATAGATAGAGTAGGAGAATTCACTTTTGACAAATTTTATGAGTATTGGGAAGAACATGGGATAAAGAGACAACTAAGTGCACCTAGAACCCCTAAACAAAATGTAATTGTAGAAAGAATAAATAGGGTCATACTTGACACAATACACACTATCATGATTGAAGGAAAAGTTGCACACACCTATGGGAGAGAAGCAGTCAATACTGCAGTCTATACTATCAACATAATTCAATTAAGGCCATGCACAGACAAAATAGCTTATGAGATATGGTTTGGGAATGTACCTATAGTAAAATACTTTAGAATCTTTGGAAGCAAGTGTTACATCAAGATAGATGATGGTGTTGGTAAGTTTGATGCAAGAAGCGATGAAGGTATTTTCCTTGGTTACTTTACTAAAAGAAAAGCTTATAGATGTTTTAACTTGAGATTGAAGAAGATCATTGAAAGTGCACATGTAAAGATTGATGAATAGTTTATGATTCAAGAGAGATTATATGATTATGCACCTATGATCGAAGAAGAACCTAGACTTATCAGTAGAGAAGAAAATGTTGAAGAAATGTTTGACAACATTGATGTATTAGTCAGTGAACCTAAAATAAGTGAAGAAGAATCACAAAAGACAAATGAGAGAGTTACACCTAATGTTCCAAAATTCACATCTAGATACCATTCAAAAGAAGATATCATTGGAGATCAGAATAGAAAAGTCATGACAAGATCAAGAGAAAAAAGTTCAACAGTTGATGAAGTGGTATGTTTACTTTCACAAATTGAACCTTTAAGTGTTGAAGATGCATGTAATGATTCAGATTGGCATGAATAAATGAAAGAAGAGTTAGAATAGATAGTTAAGAATGATACATGCAAATTGGTCCCCAAACCTCATGACAAAAATGTGATTGGAACCAAGTGGTTATTTAGAAACAAGATGAATGAAGATGGTACAATAGTAAGAAAAAAAACAAGATTAGTATGTAAAGGATATGCATAGAGAGAAGGAATTGATTACTTTGATACATTTTCCCCTGTAAGCAGATTGGAAGCTATAAAGTTATTTCTAGCCTATGCAACATACAAAGACTTTAAAGTATATCAAATGGATGTCAAGTCAATATTCCTAAATGGATAATTGAAGGAGGAAGTCTACATAGAGTAGCCTAAAGGATTTAGTTTATCAGACAAACCTGACATGGTTTGCAGACTGAAGAAAGCCCCTAGAGAATGGTATGAAAGATTGGATGGCTACTTGACAAAGATCAGATTCAAGAAAGGAGCAATAGATTGTAACTTATTCATAAGAGAGACACTTGAAGGATTATTACTAGTTGCTATATTTGTTGATGACATTATTTTTGGTGGAAATGACAAGCTTAGTGTAGATTTTTCTAAAGAGATGCAGAGTGAGTTTGAAATGAGCATGATTGGACCTATCAAGTACTTTTTGGCATTGAATGTAAAGAAGACAGACAAAGGTATATTCATTAATCAGTCTAAGTATGTGAAAGAGATGTTGAAGAAATTCAAGATGGATGATTGCAAGATAGTAAGCACCCCTTTGATAATAGGAAGCAAGCTTTCATAAGATGATGATTCTACAATAGTTGACAAAACTCTATATAAGTCTATGATTGGTAAACTCATATATCTTACTCAATCAAGACTAGATATCTATAATGCAGTTGGTATTGTTGGAATATTTGTAGCTGAACCTAAACAAAATCATCTTATGGAAGTAAAGAGGATATTCAAATATTTGAAAGGATCTATAGACTATGGTTTATGGTATCCTAACTTAGAGAATGTAGAACTTCATGTGTATATAGATGCAGATTGGGTAGGTTGCGTTGATGAAAGAAAGAGAACCTCATGAGGAGTAGTATTTCTTGGAGATAGACTAGTTTCTTGGACAAGAAAGAAGTAGAACTGTATTTCTCAGTCAGTAATAGAAGAAGAGTATGTAGCAACAACATTAAATTGTTCTACAATTTTTTGGATCAAGCAGATGATAAAAGATTTTGGAATCTAGATTGATTATCCTATTGTTATTCATTGTGACAACACTAGCACTATCAATATGTCAAAGAACCCTGTGATGCATGAAAAGACAAAACACACTGAGATAAAATATCACTTTCTAAGAGAGAAAGTTGTAGAGAAAGAATTAAATTTGGATTATGTGAGTACTAAAGAATAGTTAGTAGACATATTCACAAAGCCATTGTCGAAGGATACACTTGAGTATCTCAGGGAGAAGCTAGGAGTAATTCCCTTCCCTAGATCTGATTAGAGTTTGGAGAAGTGCATCAGTCCTCAGTGACTGATGAATAGTGGACTAATATACTTCAAGAGTAGTACCTGTGCTTATTTTTTTTTTGCATCCTTTGCCATTGATGCCAAAGGGGAGTATATAGTCATGAAAACTAAAATAGTTGATCTATTCTAAGGAGGAGTATATAGTAAGAAGATGTAGCAATAGATATTCAGAGCATTCAATAGTATATGGAGAAATTATTTATGAGGGATTATATTGTTAAGGAGATGGATATATTGTTGTACTTTTGGATTGGTGGTATTTTTCATTTCATATGTTTCCATCAATGTGAAAGGGGGAGATTGTTGGAGATTTGCCAGGAAGCTAGTGTTGACTGTATGTTAGTAATTGACGACAACATATGGTAAGAAGTGTGCATTGTAGTCTTATGTAGAGAGCCTTGAGAATATGTTGTATGGATATGTTATCAGCATGATATCATAGATGAAAAGGTTGATTATGAGTGCAGATAGTTGTGCAGTTGTTTGTAACAACAGTGTTCTTGACAGTGTTGCAACCCGAGTTTTGTATGTAATTCATAGTATGGTTACTATAGAGCCTTGCACATTTATTTTTGTGTTATAAACATAATAATAAAGCTATGTTCATAGAAATAGAGTTAGTTATGTAGTTGAAGTTGAGTTTTGATGTTTCTATTTGCCAGTTATAGTTTCAAGAGATTATTTGTTGAGAACCGACAATATTTATATTGTTTCTCTAGTTGCGCCTATCATTTTGGTATGCATGTTTGGTTATGAGATAAGGTTGTTTGGTTAAGGGAACATAACATATTTTAGCTTGAGAGTTAGGTTTCAATTAATTTGGTGGAGCCGATAGTGTGAAGTGACGTGTCTACTCATATTGGGTTGTGCGGTCCTATTTGTGTTGCGTGCTTAGTATAGCCATTGGAGTTGTTATTAGAGAGTTGTATTTTTTCATTAATATGATTTCAAGAAGGTCCTAATAGGCTAACTTGATTATATCTCTTTGGAGAAGGCTACTTATAGCTGGTTAGTTGTAATTGTTGTGAGTGGATTATGGAAGTAGAGTAAGAAGGTGCAAAAGTATTGGGCCAGTAAAGTTATATCAATCATTAGTTGAAGATCTATGTGAAGAAGCAGAGAGTTCAAATTCACAGTTCACCAAGATTTAGATATAGTGTATATCTGTTGTGCAGAAGGTTGCAGCCTTCATCATTTGAGAAGTGTGCTCCTAGACAGTGTTTCCTCACCTTTAATAGGGTTATTTATAAAAGACTCCTAACAGGGTTTGACCTTTGACCAGGTCACTGTACTTCATGTATTGTAAATATCAACTCCTAATAGGGTTGTAAGATCTTCTAACATGGATCATTATAATCTAGTGCAGTTTATAGTGGGTGCTAATTCCCATCGGGGTTTTTACCTATTTTGGGTTTCCCTGTAACCAAAATTTTGTTGTTGTGTTTAGTGTTATCTTTTTGTGTTTATGCTTAATGTTCTCCTCTACTAATTTGGATAAATAATTAAATCTTTTAGATAACTGATTCACCCCCCCTCAGTTATCTCTTGGGACTATTCTTAAAAAATCCAAAATAGCTTTGTAGGTACATAGCCAATCCATGCCAAGTACTATGCCATAGGACCAAAGAGGTATGACACGAAGGTCTAAAGTGGTGTTTAAATCACCAATCCACACCTGAAAATACCTCACTAAGGAGTTGAATAGCACTCTAGCTCTTGATGCTAAGTCGACCTCTCAACCGACTTCCTGTCTAACTGCCATTAACCCACAATGCTCTACAACCAATGGAGATATAAAAGAATCAGTAGCTCCAAAATTAAACAAAATGGTAATGCTACTACCTTTGATAATACCTATAGCCTCTATAAATGTGGCCTAATGCTTCCATGCACTAACTACCCACCATCTGACCTTGAGGAAAATCTTGAGCTAAGTGCCCCATGGCACCACATGCATCAAAAGGATCACATGTGTGATTCTGAACTCCATGTGGCCTAGAGTACTATTGCCTAATGGTTCTACTAGACCCATTGTAACCCTCTCGAGAGGACTCCTGATTACGAGCTAGAGGTGCATCTAAATTCTATGGACGCTAATACTTCTTATAGAATCCACAACAACATTTTCTTCCCTAAGTGTGTGTTGT